>JAOSBL010136873.1:0-15257 GCA_027568915.1 Erythroxylum roraimae | reverse complement strand
CCTTAGTATTTTCGATTATACTTCACGTTGTTGTATGGTCTTTTCCGCAGTGTATTTTGAATATTCGGGCCATACGCGATCCAACAGTATGTAATCTTTTAAGTTGATTGATTCTGTTATATGTCCTAAAGCTACCTAAATCATTATTGAGTTATTAGGAAAGAACACGATGTATGAGGAATGAGTCAAAAACATAAGACGATGGTGTGTTACCCTGTTGAATTGGTCAGTATAAGCTTGTTTTTCAAATGTAATGTTGACAAAAGTTGTTGCTTCATATAAAGAATCCATAGTTCTAATGTGAAAAAAAAGGTGGATTCAAAGACGAAAGATGAAGTAATTTTTATATGTTGTTTATATGTTAACTATTAGAATAGATTAAGCAATTTTTTCAACAACAATAACAAAATGAACAATAATATCACAGTAGAAATCTCACTGAGGTATAGATTTGAGGAGTTCAAGAAGTACGCAACTTTACCCTTAACTAATAGAAAGGTCATTTTCGATAGAGGCACAGATAAAGAAGAAAAGAAAAGAGAGAAATTTTAGAAATTATTCGAAAACAACGAAATAATAATAATAAAATAAATGAATAATTGTATAAAATATAAAATAAAAATAAGAGATAATAATAATATAATAAAATAAATGACTGAATATTTATTTATTTTCCAATAGAATATATAGATAACAATATCCTAAATTTTTTCATGTTTATATCTTGTACATTTAAATTATGTTTGTTTGAGTTGGTTAATATATATGTTTTTCCCTTTTATTGTCCAAATTCGTATCTGTTTTTCTAATAACCAATAGAAGAAGAATGTTTTCTGATACATTAAGATGTTTTAGTTAACTAGTTATTTATCTAGCGACTAATCTTTAGCCCCAACTCTTGTTATCTAAATTTGGTTATCTAGCTGTTTATATAACAACTAAAAAATATTTATCCAATATTTATACTAGAAAAGGTAGCTTTAAAGGTGAAGGAAAGAATTTTCAATTTAAATATCATTAATAAACTAACAAAAACGTATAGGAGAAATGAAGAGAAGAAAATTGGCTATTAATCATTACATCTAACCTACTATTGAAATGGTCTAATAATAAATACATACATCCCAAAATATTACATCACTATTAATAAAAAAAGATCATAATTATGCCAATATTTGAATCAAGATGGCCTACTAACTATGGATTATTAAATGCATATTTTAGGTTCTTCATATTTTTTTATTTTCTTCTTAACTTATTTATCTTTAGTAACTCTTATCTTCTAAATTATATCGCGTTAATGATCTTCCTTTTTCTCTTTAAAGTTACTTTAATACCAATATCGATCTGGCTTAATACTTTTTTCTTATCTATATTACGAAGGTTCACCAAAAGAAAAATCTTTCAACCTCTTATTTTAAGGACAAAAATTTTTTTTGTGACCTTATCTTTTGTCCTTTCTTAATATTAGTCCAGACAAAGGTGTCATTTCTCCCCCTTTAATTACTCTTTTTATCTTTGACCCACTTAATAGGAGGGGACAAAAATTAATCCTTACTAGTTTTTGGCCAAAATGTAGGTCTATATGTAGATTGTGTCATTTTTGCATAAGCCATTAAGTATTTTTGTTGTTTTAACTAAGAAACTAAATAATCTTTAAATTTATACCCTAAAGAGAACAAAGATGTTATTGTATAATAACATAGCATGCTTTACAAATCTCACCCTATATTTAAAGTTTTTTGTTATCCAAAAGTACATTGTACCTCTCACCCTCCCTCTTTACTAATTTCAAAGCCACCTATTTCGTTACTGGCTACTTCACAAAAAAAAACTTTTTTCTTAGAAAAGAAGATCAAATTATTCCTATTAATATATATTCCATGTATCTGCTTATTGTAATAATCTATATTCTCATAAAGTCTAATCATCACACAAAATTGAATATCTTTTAAAATTAAAAAAAAATTCATCTAGCTTGTATCATTTTTCCTTTGAATGTTTCCCATAAACTATCAACAATAATATCAAATTTTACATCAATATAAATAATAAAATCCCTACATCATTTGTTCACTAAGTCATTGACAAATTCCTTATATATAACATATTTAACTCCATTATCTCTTTTAAAGTGTTTCTAAAATTTGGCTCATTAAAAAATTCCATAGGTTTACAACAAAGGCTTTATTCTTACAAACCCTTACGATTATTTTCCACTTTTGCAAAAATATGTTTGGCATATTACATATGTTATACTTTAGGAAGAATATCACTTACAATTTTGTTAAACCTTGTTGTCAACCAATAAACTATTTAACGTTACTTTTTTACAATATGCAAATGCAACATGTGACCTATCACACATAAGTTGACCTCTACAAAAATCTTGAGAATCAAACTCAATTACAAATGTTATTATGGGATTGGAAGTTATAACTTCCTCCATATAGTCTTGTTGGTCTCTAATGACACTTAAGGGTGAGGTGAATTTAATATTAGTAAATTTAAATAACTATTTCTTATCTATTAAATTTAGTTGAACAAGAATTAATATATGATATTGAAAATAACCTCTCTACTAGTTAGGAGTAAGGTTGCGTGCCTCTTCACCTCCTTAGACCTCGCATCTCAGTATGATTTCTACTAAGATGTTGTTATTATTGTAAGAATCAATATATGACGAAAAATAGTTTAATATAAATCAATAAAATAGTAAAACAATAATTGGAAGAGTATAGGGAAGAAGAAAGCTAAAGTAATTTATAGTAGTTCAACAATTAAGCCTTACTTATTCCTCTCTTTAAGGAACTTTTGGAAATTTCCACTAGGTCTCTTAATTCAATAAGAAAAATAGGAACCTTCTTACAACAATCTTGTTTTTTAGAGTAAAAAGAAATGATTCTTACAATCTTTCTCTAAGTTAAAGAATAACCCCACTCACAAAAGAGTTTACAACTCAAAAGATCTTGCTTGATCATTTTGATAACTTTAAAGGCTTACTGAGTTCAAAATGCAATAATAAATGCTTAAAATACTTTCAAAAACTTTTTTACAATGTGTATATAGGACAATCAAATACTTTTCGCATCTAAACCAATAAAAAATCATAAATTTATAAGATTTAGGGGACTAACTGTCAGAACCAAAAATTAGTCATTAGTTAACTACAACAACATATTGGTTGACTAGTGTCTATTACATAGATTCTATATGCACTTTTAATAACTTTAACCTATATTAGTTGACCAATATATGTAAAATCATAGTTTCAACATATTAAAATTCTCGAACTTAGTCTTTTAAATGTAAATTAACTTAAATACTTCCCAATTGTTGCTTAAAGGACCAAAGTATGTTTTCTTTAAAATCAAAACTTTGTTTCCTCTTGATAATTGAAAAGACTTATGCAATGAGTTAGAATGATGATGGGTTTATATATGATAAGCTTATAAAATTTCAAAGTAACCAAGAAAAAGTATAATAATCATTAAATATTCATTTATAACTTTGTTGTTCCTTGTTCTTCCTTAGTATTGACTTTGTTCTTTACTTGAATAAGTTCGACTCGAACTTTTCTCCAATGTCTTCATAAGATGTTTCATGATTTAAGTAAAACTATGATTACTTGAATGGGTCCTCTCTTTCCTAGAAACCTAGAAAATAAATTAATCAATATCTTTTAAGTACCCAAATGAGCTTAGGTCTTTGATTTTTTTTCTCCTTTTTTAAGCCATAATCTCAAAGGATTACTTATCATTCTTTATGTGAAGCAAAATCTATAAATATGTCCATATTTTCCTTTAAAATTGAATATCATACTATATGAATGATATGAGTTGTTGCTACAATGATGTTGATGTATACATGTATTGCTTTTTTGTTTTATGAGTATATGCATAATAGGGATCCATCCTTTGGATATTGACTATTGCTTCTGGGTGGCGTGATGGCCTAGAAAAATTGTATGTTTGCTACTTATTATGAATGGAAACATGTTGCTTGCTTCTAAGTTAATGTTACGTTTTAAATAAGTTTGAGTGAGATTGCATGTTATTGTATGTCTTTCTATAAAAGTTATGCATATTCTTTTTTAAGACCATTATGCTCTATACCTATGTTTAGATCCATTTATAAAAGCATCGAATTTTTTTTAAGGTAAGGGCCTCGTTTGGTAGATGGCTGCTTAGCCATATTTTAGCAGACTGGAGGGTGATAGATGTTTGACTAATAAATTTGTTTAGTTATCAGCTAATTAGGTTGGCTAATTCAATCCAATAAGCTGAAAATTAAAATGCTCCCATATAGGAGGGTTTCGGTGTTCAGCTGATAACAATTGGGCATTAATGATGATTGTGTCCTAAAAAAAGAATACCCTCAGACCTTAAGAGAGCATCCATAATTGTCAAACATCATTTATCATCTCATTTATTTTGCTCTAAAAATATAATTTTCGTGCACGTGACATAAAGTGTCACAGGCATGACACTTCACTTAAAACCTGTGACTTTTTTTTCTTATGTTTATAAGTGTCACAGGCCCGAAACATCTTGTAACTCTTTTTTTCATTTTAATTTCAATTTTTTAAAAGAACTTACAAATTGTTCAATTAAAGTTCAAATTTTGTTTAATTAATTTATAAATGATAAATTATATTATATTATATTATATTATATTATATTATTTATTTATTTATTTATTTATTATTATTATTATTATTATTAATTATTATTATTATTATTATTATTATTATTATTATTATTATTATTATTATTATTATTATTATATGTTTTTAGTTTTTATTAGAGTTATAAACTTATTTTTGTAAAATTAAATATCTAAAATCTAAATTCTTATGAAATTATTCAAAGAAATGCTAAGATATAATACTAATGTACTTATAATTTTTTTTAAAGTTGTGCCCTTATAAGTCATTTTATACATAAACTGCTAATACTAAATAACTAATTTTACCAAACAACTTTAATAAGCAGTTGATATTATCCGCTGGTCAAATCAGCTGATATAATCTGCTATCAGATAATCACTGATAGAATTAGTTAACAGTTAATGCAATCGGCTGATTACCAAACAAGGCCAAGGTCTAGAAGTTGTAGCTTATGCATAGGATATATGTGCTTATGTAAAAATTAATACATTATGCTCATTAGTCATTTTACATAAAGGTTCTTCATTTACTAGTACAACAGTTTAGTGTATCAAGTAGATGGGTTCCCAACAGAAAACCTCCATACCTAGATTGCCTCGCCCTCTGCCCCTATGAGGTAAATCACACCACTAATGCTTTTCATTTCTGCTTTACTGTTTGCTGCTATCTTCCCTTCTATTGCTGATATGCAAAAGCCTCTATATTCTCCATAAGCTAGTTAGTTGGGATGAACATGTCTTGATAGAGCTGGAGAAAATTATTTGTTTTCTAACTTTAACTTATGGACACTCCTTTACTTGTTTTTTATTTCGACTAACATCCTAGAACCTTCGTAGGTTCCTTTCTGCCCATATTTCCTTAATGAAGTCACAAAGAAAATCAAGCAAATAATAGTATTAGGATGAGATAAAGGCTTCTGTCTAATAAACCATTGTAGTATCTCTATACACTGTTGGGAACTTAGGGACCAAAGACAATTATGTCTAATCCAAAAGCAATAATCACTTTTGTTTGTTGATATCTCCTCTTCTTCACTAATTCTTCATTTGAGACTTTGAATGTTAAGTTTTTTCTCTTTGGAGGTGTTGTTTCTTCTTGCATCTCTTAGAACCTTATTTTATGCATGGGAGAGATCCACTAATCTTTTTTAATAGTAGTGTTATCAAATCTGACTTCTTGTATGGATATCACTTTAGCTTATTAAGTCTTTTGAAGTGACCTAAGCAACTTTTTTATGATTTCAACGTTAGTGAAGGTCTTTCTGAGACCTTTACGAGCATCAGAAATATCAATGGATCTTGTATACATGCTTGATATACTTTCATCATACTTTATTTAAAATAATTCATATTAATGAGATAGCATACTTAGTTTGCTTTCTTTAACTTGATTAGTGCCTTCATGTATGACTTCAAGTATATGACAAAAAGAAAAGGTTCTTTAGGGATAAGCTATTTAGTTTTTCATATATAAGTTTTAATTTTTGGTTATTTAGGATTTCTGTATTTCAATTCTAAAACCTATTAATTTAAGCTTTTTATCTTTTTTAATTTCTTTAACATGCAATAAGATGGAAATAAGTAAAATTTAATACATTCATACGTATTTTCTTTTAATGTGTCATGCCAACTTTTAGTACGAGGGTTGATGAAAATATTTGATTGAGTTAAATCATAGAGAACTTTTTATGTATAAGAAAGTTAGTTGAAAATTTTAAAATTTTAAAGACCAAATACATGATTGTCCTCGTTGATAATTGACCAAAAAAAATAGATGTTATCATGTACACAAAAAAAGAACTCGAATAAAGAATCAAATAATCTTATTTTATTTTTAAATGTTATTTTAACCTAGCTAGTGCATGTATCCAATAAGAAATAATTAATTTAAATTGGGTTGATATTAGGTTATATTTTTACCTTTAATTAGTATGCTTAAAATTATTCTGATACTCTAAGATGCTCTACCAAATAATATATTTAATTTTTTAGAAAATGAAAATATATTAGATTAAAAGGATATAGACTTAAATATAAAGCATTAATCAAAGCTACATGAACTCCAACCAACAAGGTAATCAAGAATTTAGTAACAAACTAGTATAAAGCTAATACAAAGTTAAGAGTTGAATAAGACAGAGTTATGCTTTTGCCAAGAGTAAGGCTTTCTTTAGGGAATACGAACTTCACATTTGATAAGTTGTATTTAAATATTTCCAACTCTAAATAAAGAGAAGTTCAAACATGGATACGTGAACACCGAATAAAGAAAAATGATCAATTAGAAATATTACAACGGTTTAACAACGAAAATACTTCCAATGACTAGCCTTTGGTCATTTGCGTCAGTTGTCTGATTCTCCAACTATTCTTTCATAAAAAGGCTTAAAAAGCAACACTTCCTTCTTCATGAAACTGTATTAAAATAAAAATTAGGATTTACTAACAAGGTAGAATAGTAAAGCATTTGTCAATCCCATTAAGGTTTAATTTTTTTTATATTTATAATGTACATGTTTAAACAAAATTAGGTTTGATAGCTGGTCAAGCTAGGCTTAGGTCAAAGGACCCGAATTTCATTTGAAAATAATAAATCAGGTTCGGGCCAGACCTGATTTATTATTTTCAATTTTTCCTACTATTAAATCATACAACTTACTAATTATTCTGTTCCGATTTTGATTTTCAAATTTAGTAAAAAATCTATTTGATTAAATTTTTTATTTTTTTAGTTTTATAATTAATAAAAATTATACAAATTTGCTTTTAGTTTTTATTTTTATTTTTATCATAAACTAATTTTTCATTAATTAAAAATAAATATTCAGGATTAATTACTAATAAGAACTATGAATAGTATTTATTTTTTTAATTTAATATAATAAAATAATTAATTAAAATTATTTTGAAAAATAAAATATTCTTAAAATTATAAATATTTAATAAATATATTAAAATACATAAATTGTTACTAAGTTTATAAAATTAAATATTTTCTACATAATTAATTATTTAAATATATTCTATTTATTATATATAATTTCTATATTATTATATAGAATTACTATAATATATAGAGTTTAAATATAATACTTACTGATAAATATTGTAGAAAAGATTAAAATAAAATTATTTACAAAATTAATTTATAAAAATAATTTATAACTCTATTTATTATTTAGTTTTCATCAATAATGAAAGTTTAACTACATTATTATTAGCAATAAAAACATGTTTAGAAAATAGAAACAAGAATCATGGAAAGAAAATCAATAGTCCTAAAAAACATAAGTAAAATCAAATAACCCCTAAATTCTCTATTTTCATTACACCATCCAATTATAAGTACCATAGATCAGTTCAATTTGTGATTTTAGGAAAATAATAACTCTTCTTTTACCTAATTAGAAGTGCCAATTTCGTTTCTTTTCCTTTTTGGATGACTAAGCCATATTGTTCTATATAACAAAAGCTTTAACATTATATTTTCTATATTTTCAATAAATCACAGCCATTTAAAACAATTTTAGTCTATTCAATTAAAAATAATTCAAAATTAATTAAAAAGGAAGTATTTTGTTAACCACTTAACTATGTGTGTTCTTCTTACTTACCTACCATGTTATTCTTTAGAAGAATTAGAATTATTTTGCATACTATTGTCTTCAATTTTCTTTTCTTGTTTATTTACTCACTTTCCACTTATATTCAATTGATACGAATAATCAATCAAAAAACAAGACAACAAAATTGATTTATATGCTAACACAGTATATTTGAATAATCACATATACTAATTTTTAATATTCTTTAAATTTTTGTGTTTAAATAGGTTATTTTGAGTATGGAAATAGTTTTGTTTGTTTATCTTTAGGAATTTAATCTTAATTCATATCATAAACACTTTCATTGCTAAATTGAAAAGACTATTAATTTTTCAATGGAAGTTATACATTTGTGATGACCTTAAAGGATACATATAAATGATCATATTGCATGTACAATTAAGTAATTTGATGTAATCAACTTAATTAAATAATTGTAAATCTCATCACATCCACCTCAACATTATGAGTAACACTTTGTACCAATCGGGCGATACCAGCTTATACTGGCCAGTACCTAAAATACCAAAAAAATTTAGGATCAAATTGAAACTTTTAAAAGTTAGGGATCAAATTGAAAAATAAGTTAAACTTAAACCAAACCATTTTCATTTCCTTTCAGTCTTTAGTTCACTTTTCACTTTAAAGCAACCACCACTGCCCTCCCATGCATGCCTGTCCTTCCTCGCCAATTGGTGCCACTTCCTCAACTGCTAACTGTGACTACTTCCTCCACTACCACTTCCTCCTCTGTTGCTTCTTTGCTAGCCTACTCTTTAGCCCACCCCTTACTGCTTTCCACCATCACTGGCCATTGTTCTCCACATACCGCTGTTGTCTGCTACTCTCCAAGCACTGCCTGTAAGTCTAGTCAACCAGTCCTTGACACATAAATAGTTTTGAAGCAGAGAACTTTAGAATGCAGATTCCCTAAGTCAAAACTATATCTTGTTGATTTGCAACCAAACCTAACCTAACTCGTATTGCTCATTGTCTTGGTTGCATTTTGACTGATTTTTTGTGTGTTTAAGGTTGTTTGTTTTTGCTCTGGATTTGCTATTGCATTGTGTTTTGGTTATGTAATGTGTCTATTGTGAATGGTTTATAAAATATGCATTGAGCAATTTAGGCTTGGAAGTTGGAATTGGTTGTGTGAATTGTGTATAGTTCAATAACATTTAGGCATTGTGAATTCATGAAGAAATGAGATCAAAATAATATTGTATATGGATTATGGAAGGACACTTAGGCATTGCGAATTATGTATGATTTCAACATGTCATATTATTTGTTATTTTAGTAATCATAAAAATGAGATCAAAATTAATTCATTAAATTGTTAATTAATTTAAATGAAACGTACAATTTATTAATCACTGTTTGTATATAAATGGTATTTAACTTATGATTAATCATTTAAATATATGATTTAATATATAATTAAATAATTTAATATATGTAATTAAGTTAAGAAAATTAAAAGTTTGCATTTTTATATTGTTCATTGGTGTTATTAGGAAATAATATTACAAATATTAATCCTATCTTATGAGTAGCAAACACACATTCATCATCTTATCTTATGAATAGTTAAATACATAGTAGAAAATAGTATGTAAATTTATAAGAGAATACTCATTACTCAACATAATGTGAAATTGTAAGTGTTAAATCATTTTGTGATGTGTGTTATCATAAAGAAAAATCATTTTTGCAATGTGTGTTCTTATAAGGAAAGATGTAAGAAAGACTCTGTCTAGAATTTGGATATGCTTATAATTGAACATTGGATTTTTATAGTTATGTAATGATATTATATACAAAAACTGTATTTTTAAATATGAATTTATTAATTTAATTTTGACAGATGTCTTCATTTTTAATGATAAATAGAGGGGAGTTCAAGTGCTCCTAATAATTCCGTCGTTTAAGGAAGAATTGGTTATCCAATTTATGATCATGCTAGATTGATTCCTAGAATAAAGAACCATACCATTTGTGTATATTGCAATAAGCATTTGAAAGGTGAAAAAATCACCATAATAAAAAAGCATTCAGCTGGGATGAAAGGTAAAGTAGAGCCTTGTAAAAAAGTGAACCATGACATGAAATTGCAAATGAAGACTTTACTTAAAGAGTATTAGAAAGAAAAAGAAAGAAGAAAAAGGCTAAACTACGAAATTGGTTGTGGAAGTTCTTTTTCCGGTAGTCAGGATGATAGTTGGGAAGTTGAAGGGGGTGGTATTCCTACCTAAAAAGAAGGGAATATTGCACCTGATGTGAGGTAAGGAAGAAGACATATGTCCAATTTTTTCACCACAAACAATTCCTAAAGCTCAGCTTTTAATTCGTAGTGTTTTACAATCTAAAGAAGCGACTCACATGGCAATATCTAAATGGTGATATGATTTTGGTGTATCATTTAATGCCCCTCGGTCTTATTATTACCAGCCTATGGTGGATGTTGGTACCTCTTATGATTCAGGATATAAGACTCCTTCAATTGATGACTATATATGTAAACTTTTGAGTAGCTCTGTTTATAAAATAAATAGTTATTTGGATTTAAAAAAGAATGATTTAGGCAACTTTTAGATGTTTGATCATATGTGATGGTTAGACAAATAGAAGACGAACCCATTATCAATTTTTTAGTTTATTATAATAAAGGGGCAGTGTTTTTGAAGTTATTTTATTTCATATACTTGATGAAGTTGTGAAAGAAATTGAGTTAGAAAACATTGTTCAGTTCATTACTGACAATGTTTATACTTACAAAGTAGTTGGAAAAAGATTGCAAAGCAGGTATAATTTTTTTGATTAAGCTCCTTGTATTGAACATTGCATTGACCTTATGCTGAAAAATATAAGAGATGCTAGATATTTTCCTACTATTGATGAGACCGTACAGAAAGCAAAGAAAGTGACTAAATGAGGAAGGATTTCACTAATGGTAAGAATTTGATTCATCCTGCTATAACAAAGTCTGCGACTAATTTCTTATCACTTTATTATTTTTTAATAAAAAAGGAGTTGAGACAAATGTTTATAAGTAATAAGTGGGTCATCACAGAATGTTAGGCCTAATGTTGAAGTTGAGGTTTCTAGAATTATACTTGAAGATCATAAATTTTAGTCCCAGTGTCAATTTGAAATATGATTTTGTGAGCCTTTGGTGAGAGTACTTTGTCTAATAATGATAAGAAGGTAATAGGTTATCTTTATGATGCCATGGAAAAATAGGCTTTCTTTGTACACATCTTATCTTGCATTCATCAATAAGAGATGGAAAAGACAAATTTGCCCTTGTTTTCAGCTAAGGAATTGTTGAATACTAATGTTTATGTTAGACCAAATTTTACAAAGAAAGCTAAAGGTAATAGGAGAATGCTATTAACTACTACAATAATTGTTGCCCATAAAATGATACAAGATCTCCTATGCTCACAAATGGAGGTTTATAAGGATGCTTCTAGTTATTTTGGAATACCCAGTGCCACTTGTCAAAGAGAAAAGCTTAATCCAGATGTATATATATTTATTCACCTTTGTTACTTGTTGGAAATTAATCATCATTTTTTTATAATATTAATTTTGTTGTCTTATAGTTGCCTAGTGTGATCAATTTAGGAGTGGTGTTCTAGACTTGCAAAGATTTGCAATTCAAAATTTGAGTCAATAATTGAATGCAACAGGGTGTGAAAGGAATTAAAGCATATTTTAATTCATCCATTATAAAAAAGGAATAAATTGTAACATAAAAGATTAAACAAATTGGTCTTTATTCAATACAACATAAAGCTTCGAAAAATGTATGTTATTATCATTGTTAAGTTGAATATAATTTCTTGTAATTTCTTAATAATTTAATTTTATTTGTTTACTAGGACTCTTAATAGAACAAGTATTTATGTGGATCTAATTTATCTTGACCATATCGATCTTTTGGTATATTAGGCTTATAAGGAACTAGGTTTGATAGATGAGAATGACGTGGAAGATAATCTTGGATAAGAAAGAATTGACATGTCATTTGGTGCAATGAATTTGAATGATGGTGATGATGAGACTCCTCTCAATGATGAGTATGTGTAACAGATGAGAATTGGGGTCAATGCGATTTGAGTAAATATTCGAATGAATGAAGTTCTAAGTTTGCATTTCCCCTCTTTTTTTAATTGCAGTTATATTTGATGTATATGTTAAATTCTATATATGCAATATAAATATAACTATAAATGTTTTGTTTCAAGTTTCATTTCTAGTTAGTTGTTTCCTCGGCACGAACTCTTATTGCAAACTATGATACTTAGAGGGTTCTAGATATTTATTATTCTTTTTATTTGATGTTTTGATATAATATTATTTTTTATATAATGAAATTGTAACATTTTAGCTACTTTGTGTTGTCCTTAATTTTTTTGTTTGTATGACCTTTTTTATATTAATTATGTTTGTTATTTATATGTCAAATATGTGAAAAGTAATATTAATATAAATAAATAAATTGTTATTATTTCAATTTTATATTATTATAATTTTTTAAAACATAGTTGATGTGAAATTATAAATTATACAATATAATATATTAAGGGACTATTTTACAATTTTAAAAAATTAAGGATTATTTTATAAATTTAATAAATTATCTAAAACGGTACTCAATATTGATCGATACTAGTACAATATGATACTAAAATCAAATCCGATACCAGTACCGGTACGGTATTCATAACATTGATTCACCTCTCAAACAATTTAGTCATAACATTAACTATCGTGAAAAAATCCTAGCCTATCATTTTCTCTCTTGAAAAAAGAAGAATGGAAGGTAAGACAAGCTATGAGCTATTCTCGGATGAGCAAGGATACAACTAGTATGAAGAATTATTTGAAAATGTGAAAAAGTGGGAAACTTTCTCTAGATTTGGAGATTCATTCAACATTAAGCATTGGCCTTGGGAATTCAGATAACAGTGACTCTCCTAAGGGTAATAAATAGAGCAAGACTTGTGTATTTAGTAATGGGATTGAATATAAGATTATTAAGATTCTAGTTATCTTTTGGGAATTACCTAAGCTATTTAAGACACAACAACATGTGATCATCAAAGCAAAGCTGGAAAGTGGTTCAACTCTTAATCATTAGATAGTTTGGTTAATGAAGTTGATAATTAAATGACTAAGAAACAACCAATATCTGAAAAGGAGGATTTTATTGAAATAGGTCAGTCCTTTGTTTGGTCTAATTTTGAGGTTTCAAAATGATGTAATATTGTAAGCAAATTGTAGTTTCATAGACCTGCCAAAGTTGACGAGTATATAATGATGTCAAATATGAAGTAGATTTTTATAATAATTTACTTTTATGTTTTTATATTGGGATTAAACCCTCTTTTCACTGTGATGAATGGCTTTATCAGAAGAGAGTTAGGTAAACTTGAGATAAAAAGGTGCTCCTATTGTAGAATGGTATGTTAGTTAGTAAAGTTTGATAGTAAAACTTCAAAATACAAACATCTATCATTTTATTAGGAAAGTTATTATTATTAAGGTACAAATTATGGATTTACAAAAGACTCATAAAGAGGCTATAAAAGTGCCTATATAGGTGTAACTTATAAGTCTAAATTTGAATTTTGATTGTTAATTCTCCTAATAAAATAGAAAACTTAATTGGGACTCCAATATTGTATGAATAAATGATTGTAAAAAAAGAAAGGTTTATGTTTGGCATAATCCTTGTAGAGATGATTAATGTGAAAATGTTTGAGAAAATATCTTTTGAAAATAAGGAGAGGCAAGTACAATTAAGTATGAGTGAAGGCCTTTTCAATGCTTTAGAAACAAAACATATGGCTATGAACATGAAGAATGTAGAAATTTTACAATGAGAAAAAATGGAGCTAAAAAAAACTTCCAATACTGACAAGAATCTTAAGATATTGGATCTCCTAGATTTTAATCTTCTTACTTATACTAAGGAAGCAATTGGTAAAACATCTAAACCAAACAAGGAATGGTAGGATGTTTCTTTTGAAAATAGTAAGACTAGTACATGTAGAGGTCCTAAAACATAAACATCTCTTAAGAATCCTACTTAGATGGATAAAGGAAAGTGTATTATAGTTTAGACATATTTTGTCTCTATCAATGGTTAAGGGATTCAAATGTGTACTCTACAGCCTAATCATATTCTAAGGATAAAAATGGCTAACCTTTATATGTGAAATTTTAAGGATTCAAAAAGCCTTAATAAGCAGAAAGGGGTGTCTTTAACCACATAAATAAAATAGATTTTACAGGTCTAGTTGAAACTAAACTTAAATCTAAAAGTTTTGGCCTTTTAAGAGATCATTCATTAATCTTAAACATAGAAATAGAGGCATAATTTAGGTCTTACACAAATATAATACTTTAAGGTACACATTCATGATCTTTGTTAATTAGTACATCATTTTATAGAAGATTTATTTTCACAACAACTTTACTATATGAATATTCTGTATGGGCTTAATTTAGATACTGAGAAAAATCCTTTCTGATTGCACTTAAAGGATTGAGCTAATTCTATTTAAATTCTTTAAGCAGATATTAAAAATATTAATAGTGTTTTGAATCTTGATGAGAGAATATAAAGTGTAAACTCTTAGGATTATGTAGACCATTTATAAGCTACAAGACCCTAGGTGGAAGGTATTTAAACATGGAATAATAAAAAGAGTAGGGGTTGTAGGATCTTGTTAAAAATTAATGGAGTCCTAATTAATAAGGATTGAATTTTTTATTTAAATAATTTTGAGGCTCTGCTCCTGAAAGAGGGGGTATCAAACCATTCTCATATCACTACAAGAAATAAGCAATTCACCGACGGAAAATACCGTCGGTAAAATACCGATTTCCGTCAGTGAAAGTAAATACCGACGGAATTTGGTGCCCGAAACATTCGGTCGGTAATTGTCCCGAAGGTAAAAATACCGACCG
>JAOSBL010136851.1:0-15266 GCA_027568915.1 Erythroxylum roraimae | reverse complement strand
ATTATTGATCAAACGGTCATACATGCATTCGTTGAAACATCCCTAAATCCTGTCGTGGAATAAATATTATAAAACTTGTCAATATAAAAAGCAGACGTGACGGAAGAACAAAAAGTCAAGAAAAACGATCAGACATCCCAGCCTTGCCTTACCCTCTCGTGTCGATCGTTACTTGTCACTGTACAAAGCTGTCATTGAAGGTAATTGGACCACCGCTTCTAACTTTTTTAAGGAAGATCCCAATTCAATAACTGCCAATGTCACAGAAAAGCCCATGACTGCTCTCCATGTCGCTATTGGTACTGGTCTGTCTTTGAAATTTGTTCAAAACATTGTGAGGTTAATATCTAATCACCTCCATGTAAAAGAAAAATTTTGGAACACCCCTCTTCATACAATCTTTCACAAATCACATTGACGGTGGCGGCGCGGCACACTTCATGAGAGAGTCTTGTTCAGTTATTAAAGATTATATATATATATATATTAATTTTTTTAAATCATTGGGCTCCAAATAACTCCGTCAGTGCTGGGCTGATTATCGTTGCACCATATAATCCGCAGCCACCTCTGGGGTACGAAATCGCTTCTGTGGAGCCTTTCACCAGCATACATAGTCTGTCCTAACTTTGTCGTTAAACTACTTCACCATAGCCCTAAGCAATTCACACATTCCAATATGTAAGTAGGTATTGTACGTGCTGGAACTTGTGTCTTTGTAAGCTGATTTGGAGCCAGATGTGTACCAATTGGTTATTCAACTGCTCTTGAGTGGTGCTTTTGTCTTGAAATGTTGTGAAATTCTTCTGGTCCCATATAGCTATGACTGTTGAAGATAAAGCTATATCCAAAAGCATTTACACGCGGTGCTGTTTCTCTAGTCCAACCTTCGGGTTTGTATGCTGTCCAGGTTGTTGATTACAACATTTAACGTGCATTTGTTGTGAAACTCCTTCCATATGTTTCTAATATAGCGACATTTGCAGAATAAATGTTCGCTACTTCCGCTTCTCTGCATATACACCAGTTGGTGAGCTGTGTATCTGCCTATCTTATCAACTCTTCTTAATCTGCCTTTCATCGTGATCCGTAGTGTGAATGCTACACGAGGTTGAAGATGACTGGACTAGGTAGCTTTAGTCCATGCCAATTTGGTAAGTTGTTTGAAAAATAACTTCTTACAAGACAAATTCGAATATCTCCCATCATGCAAGTATCTCCGAATGTATTTATCTGTTTCAGTGTAGCAATAAGTTCCATTGATTTCATCAGCTACAGAGTTGGGTAGTGTTGAGCTCCGAAATTTATCCTTACTTTGTAATGTTGCAGCAACCGATGCTTCTAAGGAGATTAAACTCTTTAGGAAATCCGCAACATTGGAGTTAATCAATAGTCTACAGAAAGCCAGTTATCATATCAAAAATTGATAGACTTCTCATTACCTAATTGTTGTTCTAGTTCTAAAGCCAGACCCGCTTCCAATTACCTGTTTTCTTAATTTAATATAATTTAGAAAATGATAAGCGTAAGTTGAAGGGTGAAAAAGGAAAAAAAAAAGAGAGATTATCCTTGAAATAGGACAAAGATAAGTATAACATTTACCATCTTATAACAGGATGAAACATACACATTATGCATACAAGAAAATTAATAATATCAAGTAATTTAATATGAAATATTTATTTGCGCATTTTAACTTGTAACTAAATATAAGCAACGGAAATAAACAAAGAACGAAGAAGCATCACATATGGACGGAGCCCCTCAAGCAATCCTGCGGGTGCCCTTCTGTTGGTCACGCACTCTAAATGAGACGCAAACATATTGACTGGTCCTTAGTACGTAAATTGTGCATGCATGTAATAATGATACTTGGTCATTTACGCATAATTGCACATCCCAAAGACACAAGCATTCCCTTTCTTGCACTTGATGTTGCATCCACCACAATGGTTCTTGTTGATTAGTGGGTTCACGCACTTCCCTTTGCAGCATATCTCACGGTACCTACACTTGCTTCCACACATTCCACAGTTCATCTCATCCTTCATCACATTTACACATTTCTTCTTGCAGCAATCTGGCCCCGGACTGCCCTTGGCACGACAAACTCTAGGGAACTTGTCGCATTTCATGGCAGATCGGATTGGTTTCTGAACTAGCAACCGATTCGTCCCTCGCGAAGAATATGTTTCTTGGTTTTCAGCCAATGAAAAACCAAACTTTTCATATGGGGTGGCGTCCTCGTCATTGTCACTGTTGATATCAAGAGTTTGTTCTTCTGATTGTAAGGTGGATCGAGCAGTGGCTGAAGCTGCCATAAGCACAGCCATTAAGAAGATAATCTTTAAAGATACCATCATCTTGTGTATTAAAGGTAATATGATATCGGTAATTAATTGGGGAATGTAGAGTCTAGTTGAAGGCTTGAATTTTGGGATGTAGAAGAGTGGGGGGATTATAGAGGTACTTATAGATTGAGACTTCAGGCTAATTAAGTAAACAAGTGTGGAAGCGTAAGAAAATTGCATTCAATGGGGTACCGCCAGTGGAGTGGTCTAATTCTACGGCTTATTGGCAATCAAGTAAACCAAGTTAGGATATTCGGGCATATAGTTAGGTACAGTTTGGCGATTAAAAACAAAAACGGTAAGTAACAGGTCGAATTTTCAATGTCTGCATGCAGACAATTCGACATATACATGAATTTAGTCGTTGTCGTAAAACAACTTTTTTTTTTCTTTAGTTTATCAAAAAGATAAAGGGTTTCACTAGGATTGGAATCTATCCATTAAACCAACTCGAAATACAACTTCAACGTCTTCTTACTGCTCACAAAACAAATAATTAGCCTATCATAAAATAGTTCTACTGACCACTGGTAGCTCAAGATTTATAATTAATGATTTTGATGATAACTGTATAATATTTTAAAATTTAAATTAGATGTATTTCTTTGTATGATTAACGATTTTATTCTCAAGAGGAAATAAAATCATAAAAAAAATACGCTTTCTTTCTTGCAGGAACCCTCATTACGAACTTACCTTATTAGAAATGGTTTATTCGAAAGGATCCTACTAATTATAAAGGATGTATATTAGCCTCGTGATTACTGGAAGAATTTTAGCAAAGATAACATCAAAGTTATTCAGACTTAAATCTATCCAGTTGACTAAAGATGCAAGTGAAGTAACGGTTAGTTGAAGAAATTGAATATTTAAGGAAGAGTCAATCTCAAAACTCGTCAAAAGCATATACATTCTTGAAAGTGATATCTTTATAAAAATTCTGTTGTGTGTTAGAAAGTGAAATTTTGTTGAGAGAGATTACTGAAGCTCATATCAAGCAAACCTCATTTTTATTTTAGAGCTTGTAGAGGTTAGTGAAATACTACTAATGTGGAAGGTTGACGAACCTTAAAAAATATTAACTTGTGAGTTTGGAGAGGCTCGTCAAATTACTTCTTGATTTTATAGTGAAACACTCAAGTTGGATACTTGGGGACTATATGTAAGCTTGGGTTGTAAGCTGAACCAATATAAATCGATTGCGTCCTTCTCCTCTCTCTGTCCTTATCTTTTATGTTTTCGCATTATATTATATATGTGTTCATTTCAACAAGAGGCTCCACTTTTGTAATAGCTCCCTTCTGTCTTTTATTTGCTGACGGTTCCTTTCGATTTTAACAGGCGCCTTTTGTTTTTAAATTGTTTTAACATGATTCATCATTCAATAGGCTCCTTTTGTTTAAGTAGGGTCCTATCCCACAAAAGGCTCCTATTGCTTAACAAGCTCCTGTCGTTTAAAAAGTTTTATCGTCTGACAGGCTCCTACTATTTTTTATTTGTTAACTAGGATTTGTTTTTTATACGAATTGACAGTAACTTACGAAAAAAAAATTTATTCACACACAATTCACCCCCCTCTTGCGTGTATTTGCTTTATCATTTGGTATCAGAGTGAGGTTTCACATTTTTGTGTTTTATAGCACATGATAGATCATGGCAAACTCCTTGAGAAGTTTTGAAGAACAATCCGTCTCAAAGCCTCCTTACTTCAATGGAAACAACTACTCATACTGGAAAGAGAGAATAACCATATATCTCCAATCTGTAGATATCGAAGTATGGCAAGCAATTAGAGTTGGAGCTACAATTCTCACTTTCAATAACATAGAAGTATGGACTGATGCTGACAGGAGAAATGCACAACTAAATGCTAAGGCAAAACATCACCTAATATGTGCGTCGTCTCTAGAAAAATATGAAAAGATATCCTACTGCTCTACAGCAAAAGAAATGTGAGACAAACTTCAAGTTACCTTTTAGGGGACAAATGAGATAAAGAAACATAGAATAAGTCTCTTAGTGCATCAATACGAATCTATTGGCATGAAACAAGGGGAGACCTAGGAAAAATATATCGCAATGATGAGCTCGTAACGAAGATTCTGAGATCACTACCAAAGGAATGGAGACCTAATGTGACAGCTCTAAAAACGACAAAAGATCTAGACAATATTTCACTCGACTAGCTACGAGGAATCTAGTGATCCATGAAACTGAGCTTAGGCGAGATCAATGATCCTCTTATAGAAAAGGAATGGTACTAAAAGCAACTAACAAATCAAACGGTGATGAAAATGACACTGAGTTGCAAATAGATAGAGATGACAAATTCAACTTTATGATCAGAAAATATGTCTGCTTCTATAAAAAGAAGCTGATGAAGAAAAGAGAAGGAAACAAAAAAGCTCGAAACAACAAGTTCCTATCAAAAAGCGACAACAACAATAGCAATACACAAAACAATCAAATCATATGCTATAACTGCAAGAAGCTTGGACACACAAGACCATAATGCCCTCTTCTTCAAATGGACAAGTAAAAAAAAAATAGAAAGCAAAAGATGACTGAAGCCTGGTCAGATGAGGATTTTGAAAACTTTGAAGAAGAAGAACCAAAAGAAGTCAGCAACGTTTATTTCATGGCTGAATCAGGAGACGATGAGTTATATTATTTGGACTCTGATATTGAAGTTGATGAATTGAAAAATGCATATCATGAATTGTATGATCAGTACAAAAGGTTAACGGTGAAGTATTTCAAAGAAGTTGAGAAGTCCAAGAGCAATGATGCATCTCTGAAGAGTAAGATTAAATCAATGGAATCTGCAAATGAGAATTTGGCTACCAAAAATATGTCTCTTAAGGTTGACTATAAGCAAAAGGTTTCTAAAAAGGAAGTTCTAGAAGAAAGAGTAACTAAGTTGGAAAATACGCTGCTCAAAACCGATTCTGATAAGGTAAGATAGCTAGAAGAAAAAGTTGCCACCTTAGAACTTAAAAAGAAGAAAAGTGTTGGAAAGATCTTATCTCTAGAAAAAGATCTGTAAAATTTCGTTAATAGAAGGAAGAATCTTGATGCATTGCTTAGTAGTGGTAAATGTATTTTTGGTAAGACTGGAATAGGATATAATGAAAATAACAATATCAGGCTATACAAAAACTTCTTTGTTAAATCCAACAACAGCTATAACCAAAACAGCAGGAACCTGTTAAGTGGTAAAAATCATAACAACTATTATTCATCTATATTGTGCGATTACTATGGTAAACATGGTCACATTAGTCATTCTTGTAATTTTAGTAAAAAGAAATTATCTAATCTATGTTTGGAGACCAAAAGGTCAAACTACTAACTCTAAAGGACCTAGAAAAAATTGGATACCTAAAATAAGATAATGCTTTATGCAGATATGTTTCAAAACAGAGACAAGGAAGAATAAATGGATAGTTTATAGTGGTTGTTCGAGACACATGATAGGTAAAATATCACACTTCAACTACATTGAAAGAAAAGACAGAGGTAATGTTGTCTTTGTAAACAAAATAAAATAAAGGTCATTGGAATTGGTAAAATTGGTAATTCTAACTCTACCTCTATTGATAACGTTCTCTTTGATGATGATTTGAAACATAACCTGTTGAGTGTGAGTCAGCTATGTGATGAGGGTTACAAAGTCATTTTCTATGCATCTTATTATGAAATTATTGATATTCATAATGATAATATTGTGTTTGTTAGTCTTAGAAATTAGAATATATATTGTGCTCAACTGGAAGACGTATCCTCACAAAGTGTTAAGTGTTTTGTCTCTCTAAAAAAGGATTCGTTTATTTGGTACAGAAGATTTGGACATGTCAACATGAGCATTCCATCAAAATTATCCAAAAATGAGTTAGTAAGAGGACTACCGACCTTAAAGTTCGAAAGCAATCAGGTTTGTGAGACTTGTTTAAAAAGTAAACAAGTCAGAAGCAACTTTCCTCCTAAAACTATTATGTCTACTAACCAACCATTTGAACCTATACACATGGATTTATTCAGTCCCTTATACACATGGATTTATTCAGTCCCACTAGGACTCAGAGTTTTGGTGGTAAACATTACTGCTTTGTTCTAGTAGATGATTACTCCAGATTTACGTGGGTTTATTTCTTATCAAATAAGGATGATGCTTTTGAAGTGTTTAAGAAGTTTTGCAGAAAAATTCAGATAAAAAAGGTACTACATCACTTCAATTCAGAGCGATCATGGAGGAGAATTTGATAATAAAAAGTTTGAAAAATTTTGTAACAGCAATGGTATAACTCGCAACTTTTCTTATCGAATGACGCCTCAGCAAAATGGAGTTGTAGAGATAAACAACAGAACGTTGGTTGACATGGCCAGGATCATGCTGCGTAAAAGTGGACTACCTCATGGATACTGGGCAGAAGCAGTATCCATGACATGTTATATATTTAACAGATATCTTATAAGACCTATTCTGAAAAGACCCCCCATAAATTGTGGAAAGGAAGAAAACCAAATGTTGCTTACTTTCAAGCATTTGGCTGCAAGTGTTTCATCCTAAATAGTGGAAAAGACAACCTTGGAAAGTTTGATGCAAGATGAGACGAAGCTATTTTCTTAGGCTACAGTACCATTAGTAAAGGATTCAGAGTATATAATAAAAGAACAAAGAAGATAGAAGAATCGATACATATGGTATTTAATGAAGCATTACCTTCGACAACAGCAATTGACTCTGATAATGAAGAGCATCCTTTGATTCCTAAAAATACATCGGAGAGTCAAACTACTCCTATAATACCTTCAAAATCACAAAATCAAGAATCTCCATCTGAAGCTAGAACAGAGCAGGCTTCTTCATCTCAGGAGGAACCTATGTAACGAAAAACACTGAGAGAATGGAGAGGACTTGATACACATCAATGTATTATTAGAGATCCCTCTGAAAGTTTAAGAACAAGATCATCGTTTAAGAACAACCTTGTGGCTCTCATCTCACAATTAGAACCAAAATATGTTGAAGAAGCTCTTACTGATGAGAAGTGGGTCTCAGCTATGAAAGACAAGCTAAGTCAACTTAAAGAGAACAAAGTATGGAATTTAGTGCCTCATCCATAAAACAAATCAGTTATTGGAACTCGTTGGGTATTTTGAAACAAACTTGACGAAAATGGTAAGGTGGTAAGAAATAAAGCTAAACTTGTAGCTCAAGGTTACAATCAACAGGAAGGTATTGATTTTGATGAAACTTATGCACCTATTGCTAGATTGGAATCAATTAGATTTTTACTTACTTTTGCATGTTATAAAATCTTCAAGTTGTTCCAAATGGATGTTAAAAGTGCATTATTAAATGGTTACATTATCAAAGAAGTATTTGTTAAGTAACCCCAGGTTTTGAAGATGAAAACCATCTGGATTACATGATGAAGTTATCCAAAACTCTATATGGTTTAAATCAGTCTCCTCGAGCATAGTACAAGAGGTTAAGTAACTTTTTCCTTGATAATAACTTTGAAAGAGAAAAGGTCGATAAAACCTTATTTATTAAGAGAAAGGAGAATGATTTACTCATAGTGCAAATATATGTTGATGAAAAAATATTTGGTGCTACTAATCTATCCTTCTGTGAAGAATTCTCAGCATTAATGCAGGGAGAGTTTGAAATGAGCATGATGGGAGAATTATCATTCTTTCTCAAATTACAAATCAGATAAACAAAAAAAGGAATCTTCATTATCCAAGACAAATACACAAAGGAACTCATCAAGAAATATCATTTTGAGAATGCCAAACCGATAGGTACTCCCATGTACACTGGAACTAAACTTGATAAAGACGAAGAAGGCAAAGCTATGGATGAGACAAAGTATAGAGGAATGATTGGATCACTACTATATCTTACATGCTCCAGACCAGACATTATGCTTAGTGTGTATCGTTGTGCATGCTTTCAATCAAATCCAAAAGAAAGCTACCCTCAAGCAATCAAAAGAATTTTTTGATATCACCACAGAACTATGGATTTTGGATTATGGTATCCAAAAATTGATTCATTTGACATAGTGGGATATTGTGATACAGATTATGTAGGAGATAAAGTTGATCGAAAAAGTATAAGTGGTTACTGTCAATTTCTTAGAGGATGTCTAGTATCTTGGTCGCACAAGAAGCAAAATTAAACAATACTTTCGACGACTGAAGCGGAATACATAGTAGTTGCCAACTATTGTGCTCAAATCTTATGGATGAAGCATTAACTACATGATTTTTCTCTAAACTTTTCTCATATTCCTATATTATATGATAATACTAGTGCTATAAATCTTTCTAAAAATCCTTTGCATCATTCTAAGACTAAGCATATAGAAATCAAACATTATTTTCTTAGAGATCATGTTTTAGAAGGAACCATTGATCTTTTACATGTCAATACTGAGAATCAAGTAGCTGACATATTCACCAAGCCACTTTCTGAAGATAGATTTTGTGTGTTAAGAAAAGAGCTTGGTATGTGCAAACTTTCTGATATTATTTCTGCATGAATATTCTTTGCTACTTGTCTTTGCATTTCGTTTAGCAAGCTCCTTCTATTCTGATTCATTAGAAACTCTCTCTTGTTTTAGTAGGCTCCTTAGAGTTTAGAAGGCCCTTTTGTTTTAGAAGGCTCCTCTCGATTTAATAGAGCAAGATTAAACTTACACTAAAAAAGTATTTTCCTTTTTTTCGTTACAACATTTAAAGACGTGTGCGAAGTTCTGACAAGATGTTGTATGAATCTGTCAGAAGATACGCAAATGACCCAATTTCTTGTATTAACGTACGATTGTTCATCTCCACACAGGATTAACGCTCAAGAAATGCCTAATATACCAGAAACAGACTTCTTTCCTCTACTCACCCTTATTGTTCTTCAAAGTGCCACTCTTGACTCTCTACATTCTAACTCTCTATTTTTCATCTCAAATCTTCTAAACCTTATTCATCGCTCTTATAATGGCACGACCCTGATCAAAAGGTCAAAAGAAAACTCCAACTTCTACTGATAGTCATGGTGAAGCTCATGTTACTAAACCTATCTCTTCTAAGCGTCAAGCATCATAGGTACACTGGGTTATTGCAAAGCAAGCTGAGAATTTCTGAACAAAAAGAGAACCCTGATGATGAAAAAAAAGGAAGAAGAATCCATGAAAAAGAAAAGGAGAAGAAATAAAGAAGGGAAAAGCACACGTGACTGAAGAAACTATTGATAGAAATAAATTGTTTAATGAAGAGATGATTCCTAAAGAAAAAGGGCAAAGAAGATAAAAATAGCTACACAAAAAGGAAAGACATCAATACCACCAAAAATGTTTCAATCAGCGGAAGTTGAAGTTCGCTATAAAATGCAGTACCAGAAAAGAAAGGTGGTTGTTGGGCGGATCTTGCCTCCTATGATGTTTGATGACATAGGTATACCTATCTCTCATTTCTTTGTTACCATTGGAGGGGAAGTTTTTCTAAAATTAAATGAGACAGTATGCGATAAGCTAGTCAGGATATTCTACACACATATGAAAAAGGAAGAAATTAATGGAAAACTAGTCATTAATTGTCTCATGGGTGAATGAATGTGAAAATTTAATTTCTGAGGAAATCTTAGGAGATATATTGGAAGTAGCTCCTAGAGGAGAACTAATTTTCCCTGTCATAAGTGGCATGTCGATGATCCGGAGTTAGTCAAAGTTGTCAAATTCATTTTCCTTCATGTTGAAAAAACCCAAGACAGGGGACCCTAGAGCAGACAATTAAACTTAATATCATAATGTCTTGCATCGCTTTTAGCTACTTCAATTTTTCCCAGGAGTAGCTCAGTTGAAAGGTGCAGCCTACTAGATACTTATGTGGTATACAATTTGCTAAAAGGGAACATAATAAATCTTCCAGCTTTGATCTTGAGGTTCATGGTGGATAAGGGGAATCATAAGAATACAACCGGTTGCCTACCTTACGGCATGTTGCCCACTAAGATTTTCAACCATTATGGAGTTCCTTTTGCAAATTTGAATTAGTATGCAACCCCTAAGTTTCACCCTTCCATTCCCTATCAAATTGGATACAGATTGCAAAACAATGTCAGGGTAAACAAAGGATCTAAGAGAGTAGCAGGAAACTTAGATCCTGCTCCATACCAACAAACTCTTGTCCCTCCTCAAGATGCAAATAGTGCAAATCTTCAACAACAGCTGAAGGATATTCAAGTCAATCAAGAACAAATGCGAGAACAAATAAATAGCATGTAGAATTAACTTCTTGACATGCAGATTTTGCTTAAAAGAATCCTTGAATCACTTAAATAACTCTGTTACTATTTACTTTCTGCTTGGCTTATTTATACTAATGATTTTGTTTGATGCAATATTTACTCTTTTCCTCATATTTCATTCTTTTTATCTCACTTCTTCCCTATATATTTTATTATTTTTTGATAATGACAAATGGAGAGAATTTATGCGGAAATATTTTTTGATGTGATTGATTATGCTGTTAAACTTGTGAAAATCTGTGATATATAAACGATAGGTTCCTTTCTTAAGAGATAGGCTCTTTCTAATTATATCTGCACATATAAAAGTCACAGGTATCTTTCGAAATCATCTAATATCTCTTTAAATTTTGAAAAATATATCTATTATTGCTTGTCATCATAAAAAGGGGAAGATTGTTAGCTCAAGGTTTATGATTAATGATTTTAATGATAACTGTATAATATTTCAAAATTCAAATTGGATTTATTTCTTGTATAATTAACAGTCTTATTTTCAAAAAGAAATAAAATCATAAGAAATACGCTTTCTTTCTTGCAGGAACCTTCATTATGAACTTGCCTTATTAGAAATGATTTATCCAAAAGGATTCTACTAATTATGAATGACATATATTAACCCCATGATTATTGAAAGATTTTTGGCAAAGATGACATCGAAGTTATTCAGATTTATATCCATCTATCTGACTAAAGATGCAAGTGAAGCAAAGGTTAGTTGAAGAAATTAACTATCTAAGGAAGGGCCAATGCGATTGTGAACAACAACTGAACAACACAGAGGCTTGCAAAGCTATATTGTTAAAACTCATCAAAAGCATATACATTCTTGAAAGTGATATCTTTGTAAAAATTCTCTTGTGCGTTAGAAAGTGAAATTCTGTTGAGAGAGATTACTGAAACTTATATCAAGCAAACCTCAGTTTTATTTGAGAGCTTGTAGAGGCTAGTGAAATACTACTAGTGTGGAAGGGTGAAGAACCTTGAAAAATATTAACTTGTGAGTTTGAAGAAGCTCGTCAAATTACTACTTGATTTTATAGTAAAATACTCAAGTTGGATACTTGGGAACTAGACGTAGGCTTAGGTTGTAAGCCGAGTCAATATAAATCAACTGTGTGCTTCTTCTCTGTCTCTCCTTATCTTTTATATTTCCACAATATATTATATGTGTTTTCATTTCAGCAAGAGATTCCTTCACTTTTATAATAGGTCCCTTCTGTTTTTAACTTGTTGACGGTTCCTTTCAATTTTAATAGGCGCTTTATGTTTTTAAATTGTTTTAACATGTTTGATTATTTAGTAGGCTCCTTTCGTTTAAGCAGGATCTTATCCCACAAAAGGCTCCTATTGCCTAAAAGATTCTTATCGTTTAAAAAGCTTTATCGTCTAACAGACTCTTTTACTATTTTTTATTCCTTAATTAGAATTTGTTTTTTATTATACGAATTGAAAGTAGCTTGTAAAAAAAAATTTAGTCACACACAATTCACCCCCTCTTGCGTGTGTTTGCTTTATCAACCTCTTAGGAAAGCTTTGTTTTTTAAATGAAAATTATAAAATGTTCTACAGACCTCTTCGGGAAGCTTTGTTTTTTAAACGAAATTATAAATTGTTCTCTTAAAATCTAAAGTAAAGGGTAAGAATTTAAACTTCGTTAGTACCAAGTTGCAAAGTTAACTGATGACTAGATATATTTCTAATGCACGACAAGAGCTAGATTCTCCTTCTCATCTTTCTCGTTCAAAAACTCTCATTTATTTTTTGTGTAGTTTCTTCAGTTTTAGAGTTTTTCATGCTTCTTAAGTCCTTTTCTAAAGGCATTAGTTCCATTTAGGAAACTTGTACACATGAATTTCTGATAATCCGATCAGTAGTAGTTATACATGTTGTGACTGTTAAAAGACTCCTTTCAATCATCTTGCGGAGAACGAATGGAATCAATTGCAATATTTTGTTATCTCTTCTGGAGATGGTCATTATCATTTTAATGATGCTGTTATCATTACCATATTATCTTGTACATTTTAACGAATCTGTGCAAGTTATGATGATGAAATGAGAACAAGAAAAAAAAAACAAAATAGAGCATGAGTGTGGTACTAAATTAGGGTTCATATGTGGAAAGTTGAATCCGATGTTGACATATATAGTTTGCTTGTTTTAACTTCTGGGGAAACTCCGGGCACGCAGCTGTTTCGGCAACTGGGAGACCGCTAGGAAAGCACTTGTTCTAAAGTCATATCAGACTACCAAATATTGATATTATGTACAGGCTAGGTTTGACCCTCTCTAATGGCTTCAAACAAAGATGTAAACCATATCTGCAATATTGGTTTTCCACCGAATTATTCTAACTTAGATCTTCAATTTTATATTTTCACCAATCTATATCTCTCTCTAGCATGTGATGCCTTAATCAATAGTAACCAGGAGTATGCCTTCAAATATATTAAGACTAAACCATTTATAGATAAGATAATTAGGAGTACATCTCGTACTTATCTATAAGTTTTGAGGTAAAATTAGTGAGACAAGTGAAAGATTATGAATAATGATTATTTTTTCCCTACCTTGAAAATTAGTTATAGAAGCACTTCAGTTACCCTCATTGACCTGGTGGAAAAAACCAGGCTAGCTTCTTATAGTTTCTTCACAAATGCCCTCACGTCTCTTGTTTATGTTTTGTCTACACTACTCTTATCATATACAAACATATACACAACAGCTAGGGGTCTTGTCATATATAAACAGCATTATTTTTTTCTTGTAGAGCTCTGCATCTCTTTCCCAAGCAACTTCTAAGTAGATGTAAATTAACTACTGATTATTATACCTGACAACGAAGAACTTAGAGCTGAAATTTTGACCAGTATATCTTTCTTTTTCTCTATATTATGCATGATGAAGCAAGGACATGACTAAGTGCTATATAGTATGTACCTATCCTATCCACATGCTGAGTTTTGAACCCAACTAACAGAATGGAATACTAAGAATCTGCAGATATAACACCCCAATGATCAAGGGATAGCGTACATTTTCACGTATCAAAAGGTCTTATTATGTCATTGATGCGATTTGCTCTCGTCCATTGTATGAGTAGTAATTAATTTTATCAAGACATATTTGCAAGTTACCCTGTTGGAAATTAAAATAACCTTCGAATTGGAATGGCTGAAGACTTTTCAAATTTTGATATTTTTTAGATGAGTCTTTTAAAATCTTAAATTATTATGTGTCATTCATGTATTTATAAGTGTTTTTTGAAGTTATTAATTAGAAATTATCTAGAGAGCCACTAGAATTATCTTTTGAAAATTATAAATACTTGAATTTTATAAATACTTATGTACTCAAGTATTTCAATGTAAGAGATGGAAAATTCAGATTACATAAATTCTCATATTCATCCTGCATTATCATCCACCCTGGGAATAGCATGTTCATTGTTTACCTGACTAGATATCATAACAGGTTCCAAAGCACCAAGTAATTTGTGTATGAATAAGATTGTTGAACCATGACCAATGACTAATTGGTAATAATTCAATAACGATTTGCTTTAAATAAATTAGTATCTCCACCCTACCAAATCATGATTTTTTTATGCTTTAATTAAAGGGTTATTTATTAAAAAAATATTAAACTTTACTCAAATTTGTAATTATAATCCAAACTTTAAAAAGTGAATTAAAAATCAAACTTTCGATTTTTTTCAAATCTAGCCCGACATTAATATCTTCTTATTGATGTGACAACACGTATCACTACAACATAAAACCTCGAGACGCAGGTGAGTTGGCAAGGGACTCTCCTGGCTTAAGTGAGGTCGCAGGTTCGAACCGCCTTCATGTATGCAGCCGTTTAAAACTTGGAGCCAGAGCTTTGCGTCCCACAAGGGATCTACCCGGCTCGAACGAGGATTAGTCTGGGAGTGGATGACTTAAAGGTGTCTTCCCATAGTTGGGACCCTCCTAGGACACCTCATTGGAAACAAAAAAAAAATCACTACAACATAACAAACTATTAATTACGTTTTTTTGCGACGAATTGGAAATCGCTGCTAATTGACTTTTGGTGACGATTTCAACATTCGTCGCCCAAAGTCGTGGTTTTGGTGACGTTAAATAATGTCGTTCCTAAAGCAGTTTATTTAGCGACGATTTTTCAGAATCGTCACAAAAATGCCTAATTTTGTGACAGTTTCCATCTGTCGTCACCAAAGGTCGAGTGTTTGACTACGAGAATTGCAGACGTCGCAAAAAACACAAACTTTTTGTGACGAAATAGGTAATTCGTCGCCAAATATAGACTTTTGGCAACTAAACTTTGAAATCGTCGCCAAAAGTTGATATTAAAGAATTTGTAATTAATTTGATATTTTTTAAATGGTAAGTGTGCTTAATAATCTCAAGGTTAATTATAATTGATATTTATATATTGAAATAATTAAATCTTCAACAATTACGCAAACTGTCCAAAAATTAAATTTTTCACACAATTAAATCAACAATCACAAAAGCAGAATACCAAAGACACCGACGTTAGGTAGCGGAGTTCGGCACACCTTGCCTATGTCTGCGGGGCCCTCACCCAGA
>JAOSBL010136780.1:0-15280 GCA_027568915.1 Erythroxylum roraimae | reverse complement strand
GGTCTCTTATCGTAGGATACGTACCGGAGTGACCTACGGGCGTTCCGGTGGGTACTCTATGGTAAGGGGGCGCTACAGCTTTGGTTGTAGTTTAGTGACAATTTATTTAAAGACATTCTTTATCTTGTACATGTTTAGATGTATATGATAATGTTCATGAGATAATTATATATTGCAAATGAAATTATAATGAGATTATAATTACGAGATTCATATTGCATTTATGTACTATTCCTAAATATTCCTAGTCATTGTTCTATTAAGATTGGACATTAAGAGAACGGAAAAAGACTAGCACATGTTTTGTTTTCACTTATGAAGGAAGAAGTCGATCTCATAGGGTAAAGTATAGAAATACTTAAATAAACGTATGGGTGCTTGCTAGAGAATAAGTTCACTGAACAGACCCGATATGAGAAATCCATTTGGAACATTACTTGTATGTCTATGGAATTCTTATTGTGATGATTGTATAAGTGATCATTTGACTTGAGGTCATCAAAGTTATCTTGTATGGGGATTGCTATATTTTGATACTACTTATGATCTATTTAATCATATATTGTTTAATTGTTAGTCATTGAATGTAGCATAAACTATATGGAGATAGTTGAAAGATCAAGACAGGATTCATCACCCTAAAGTAATTAGGGAGAATGTTTCGTTGTTCTCGATTAGTATTGATTCGGGAAATCCTTGGCCAAGGTGAATAGTTTACAAATGTCATTAATTGAATCAATAGCTAATGGAAGAGAACTAATATGATTAGACTCAAAATAGAATAGACATTAATTCCATGCTCTATGTCTAATATGAACATTGTATGATGAAAGAATTGAATTATACAGAAAAATTATGCACGGAAAGGTTAGTCAAAACCACTTTGACATTCCTAAATATTTGGGTGGTCATGATGCGTTGCTAGACGCCAATCTTAATCTATGATTATAAATTGTTTAATTGGAGAATTAAAGATAAATTAAAAGGAGTTTTAATTTATCTAATTTTAATTATGAATTAAAATTATATTTTTTATAATTATTGCCAATATATTTGGGAACCTAATGGGTCTCACATATAGAATGGGTGAAGATGGCAAAATTAATTTAATCAAGTTAGACTTGATTGTAAAGCTTGGGAAACTTTATAATTAAATATGAGATATTTAATAAATAAGGATCAATATGAAATATTGAATCTTATATGAGCATAATTGGTATTTAATTAGAATTATTTGTATTTCTAATTAAAGTTTAATTGAAATTATAATTTAATTTCAATTAAATTACTAAAACGTCCAAAGCTTATTATAAATAGACTTAAGCTTTATGGAGCTAGCACTTCTTGCTTAACCCTCTCTGTAAGAGTTACAGAGTTCTATCAACCTGTTATGTGGATATCGTTAGAGGCTGGATACTTGTGCGACTACGGTGGTTGAGACGGATCGGTTTCGAAAACAATTTGAGGGATACAACAAGCCAAAGATCAAGCTTCAGAATAAGGTACAAATTAAGTTTTCGCTTTATTATAATTTATGTTAATCATTGTATAGAATTAAATAGATCTTGGTTTTCAAAAAAATCAAAGGTCAAGAAAAAGTTTCTGATTATTGCGCCACGGTCAGGATCAGATCTTGACCCGATTTCTCGGCAAATTTCAATTAGGTGTTAATGATAATGATAATAGTTGAATGTCGTACTAATACAGAGTCTGATAATACGCAGCTTTATTTCTTTGTTCAATGGAGAATAAAAGATATGCAATAAATATATTGTTTAACGGAGAATAAAAGATAATATCTCAATGTTTATGATTGTGATTCCACCCCTGGTCCGCTTCACAATCGAAACAAGCAGTAGGTTACGATGACTGATCGGGATTAGCTGGGGTTTTGTGTACGGTTGTTTTGTGGTCGTCGTGGCTCTCATGATTGAAACAGGCAATATGTATGGTTGTTAGAGATCAGCTTGTCACTGGTTGCGCCAGCTGGTCTATGGTTCGTTTTCTGGGGGCATATTTTGCGCCTAAATAGCTTGAAATGCGATTCTATGTTGCTACTTTTCCATGTCCTGCAGATACCACATTGATGTACGGTCTAATATTCCTTTTAACTATAGAAAAGTTTTGAAATTATCATTTTTGGAATATATATTAAATAAGCTTTTGACAACATATAATAGTTCATAAATTGTAAATTTTAGAAAAATTTCTAATATATTAATAACTTAAATTCAAATTATTATTTAAATTTTTTTATACCGTTTTCTCAAACTGTCGGTATGATTGGGACTTACCAGCAAAGCCTACAAGACGTCTCAGTTTCTGGTTGGGATCACTTTTATTTGGTGCCTGTCCTTTGAATAATGCATGACAAGAAAAAGTAAGAAACAAACAACTGCAAGTTACTTGATTCTCTTTTATTACCAAACAATTAGCTCTATCTTAAGCGTACGGCGTATTGTATGGACAAACATGAAATATCTGAGCCCCAGATTAACACTTACCTAAGTTTCTACCCACTTGCTAAGTAATTTCTTGCTTTACGCATCTCTGCCACAGTACATCCATTCTTTTCAGATTTTATTTAAAAGTAAAAAAAAACAATTAATCCTCCTGTTTACAGTCAAATTAGGCGGCGACTTCCCAGGGAAAATGCTTCGTTCTGATACAAGATTTTCCATTGGATTTACGTCATCCCACCACCTTCAACATGTTCTAGCTTTACCATTTGCATTGGTTGGGTCATGGGTGGTTTGTACTTCTGCTTTGTACCATTCGTAGGTGTAGGTGTAGGTGTTGGGTTGTGCAATACGCATGGTTGGTCCAACTTCCAACACATCGACTACGTTAAAGAAAGAAAAACCTTCACGGGAGTTGGCTCAGGTGCAAAATTTCCGGCACGAGGAATACTAGGGTTGACTTAAAATTAATAAATTTAATTTAATTAAATTAATTAAATTTAAACTTTTTAATTCTAAAATTTTATTGTCTTAATCTCACATAATTCAAGAATTAAAATTATCAAATTAAATAATATTACTTTAAAATTTAAAAACTATCAAATTTAATTCAAATTTAATCAAGCTTCAAATTAGCTCTAAGCTCGAATCTAAGGTTCGAACCTTATCTCGCCTATTTCTCTATTTTAAAATGTATTAGTTAGTATTTATATTATGCAATAAAATAATTTAAATATTTTATTTTAGTTAAATAACGTAATTCTACGAATGAAACATATGATTTTTTTCCCAATTATAATTATATCCGTACAAATTTGGTTTGGGGGTTGAACTTTAATAATTAATTTATAATTTGAGTATTACTTTGATAAATGATTAAATAAATTATTTATATTTTGTATGAATGAGAATATGAGCTTATAAAACAAACTTAACTGGAAACTTCTATAATAAGTTAAGTATGATTTCAAAATAATATTAATTTTATAAATTAGGTTCGATATGCTTAAAGACTTATTAAATAATTATACTATACTTTAATTAAACCCACTCAAATCCAACTCTTGCACCTGATTGGATCGAAGTTAATATTCCCTAGTCACAGAGCACAATAATTAAGGAGGGGTAAACCAACCTTAATTGCGTCGATCGGGTCCCTTTGTTCCAGAATGTCAATGCGTGGATAATTTTGAAGTGTACAACTTTGACTCCTGGATCCCAGATGCATGTTATAGTGTGAAGTCGGTTTCAGAGGAGCAAGGATTAAGGCCCCTAGGGGTTCCTTATCTATATTTTTTCAATCGAGTTTATTGTACAAAATTTACTTAGTGCAGAGTACCCGATTAACATGATTTACAGACTATTGTGTTAATTCGAAAATTTACTCAACACACATCTAAAAGATAGTGACTGTAAGTATCAGGAATTCCACATCGGACAACTATGAAAGCATTCAAGAATTGATAATAGTATGCAAACCTCCCCCCTTGAGCTAGCTTTTAAGAGTGAGTTAGGCCTTTCTAACAGTCAATTTCTCCGTTAAAAAAAAAGATTACACTAATTATAAGTTAATGTTGTTGTATGAGATTGTTTTTAGAACATAATTAACGACAATCAAGCATTTTCTAATTACCGTCACAAAGCAAAATCCAACCCCATTGATGATATTGTATCTTATTAAAACATCTGGTCTGGTTCCATTGATCTCACGAATAGTATGATTGGTGTCATCAGTACTCTCTCTCTCTCTCTCTGTCCACGCTGAAAACAGTCAGAAACCGAGAGACGTCATGCAACTTGCAACTACTTTTCTAGTCCAACCTTAACAAGGAAGGTGTTTACTGGGAATCAACGCCGTGAAATCACACAGAAAGCTTTCTGGTAGTTATCATCATCAACAAACAACCACATCAAATCTCGACCGTCGGATCATCTCCCCTAGCCGAACCCGACCATCACATCGTATGCACCGTCAGTCAATCGTTCAATTCGGAATCTTGTACAGTAACGAACGATGTCGTTAAATTTGATAAAAATGTATGAAGTGAAGGATATTCCGAAATTATCAAAAAGTATAATAAAAAATATTAAAATATAAGTTGCATCTTTAGTCCGTTAAATTTTACAAGGAAAGGATTAGAATAAGAAACAGAACCGTTTGTTGCAACTGGCCGGACCGAGGTGTGGGTGGGGACCAGCAGTCCGAGTGCTTGACGAGCAACGAATTCACTTTTAAGAGGTGCATGAAAGCAAAATTCCTTTCCCTCGTCCATGAAATTTCTTATAAAAAATTAATTAAAAATATACCCTGGCCCTTCTCCTTCTGTTGTAAAATTCATATTCCCACTCTCTCTCTCCCAAACACCCCTAAACTCTCGATCTAATTGTTCGAAAATCAAAGGAGCTTAAAAAAATCCACTCCGATTCCTACTGTTTCACTCTCTCTCCTCGGCGATTATTCGGCATTTTCTTGTTTCTGAGCCACATTCCGTTGTCTGTTTCTTCTCCAATCTCCACCGTCAGAGAGCTTTGATGGCTGGAATTTTGCGCGCGGAATCGCTGCAGTAGACCTCGCCGGCCTCGGTGCCGCCTCGCCCATGTGTGGCGGTGAGAATACGAATCAAGGGATTGTCAATTTCGCTGGATGCCGTTTTAGATACGGCCTTATAAATGCACGTGACCGGGGTCCTTGTGGTGTGCGTGGCTTTTCCGTTAGTCTTTTTGGTGCTCCGTCGTAAATGGCGATTTTCCGTCGCTAGGCAGGAGGAGATCAGGCGGTTGTTGGTTTTGGCGTCGGAGGAGACTGCTAGGGCGGAGTTGGAGGCCACGGTTTCTTACACCCCTGCCGCCATCGCCACCACTCTGCCGGTTGTTATGAACAGTTATCATTGCGCTGTTTGTTATTGCCCTACCACTACTCGGTGTGCGCAGTGTAAAGCGGTTAGATATTGGTATGCTATGTTCAATTCATTTCTTCCTTTTTAATCGTTTAGATTTGTTTGCTTGGGTTTTACTTGAATGTGGGTGGTGAATTTGGAATTTGTATTGGAAGTTAACTGTTGATAGTTTGTAGAATTATAGAAAAAACTGTTAGGATTCTGAACAGTGGTTTTGGGAGAATTATTCGTTACTTCGCATTATTTGGGGTAAACAGTGGATGGAAAGTAAAGTGTGCAATCTGGGAATCAACTTCATTGATCAGAATTCAGAAGAACTTCAACACTGGTTATCTTTTTATAGTTAATGATTTTCTTATCTGGTTGGTGTTATTGAATATGGATAAACAAAAATGTTGGATTTGAAGTTTACGAATTTTAGTTGAAAAGAATTAAAAAAAAATGGTGGATGTGAATTTTACAGGGAAAATTAAAGGGTTTCCCCTTGTTCACTAATTTTTTCAGGGTGTCAGCAGTGCAAGTTTTTTATTTGAGGTGTTGGTACTAAATAATCGTGGTCTTGTTGATTATCATGATCTGGTTGTGCATGAATTAAAATAGTTGTAATTTGTCATCTTAGAAAGAAAAGAAATTTTATAAATTAAGGCTCTTTAGGATTTCATTTCTCTGATTCTCTCTAAATGTTCACACCTATGATTAGTGAGACCAATGATTTCTGAGTGAATGGATTAGTTTTTGCTACCTTTGTTTATTTGAGCATGCTTCTGGCCTTTTCCATTTTGATGTTTTGGTATCGATGTTTATTTGCCACAGTTCTGGTAAGTGTCAAATAATCCACTGGAGACAAGGTCATAAGGAAGAATGCCGTCCTCGTGATATCTCATTCAGTACTAGCAACAATGCGAGCAATTCTGGGAACAGGATTTCAAAACCGGAGCAATGTATTATTGATGACAGCATATATGAGAATGCAAACATCACACCACCCCATTCAAAACCACCATTTCCAGATTTCAGTGTGAAGGATGATGACAACGATGTTAAAGCTCCTTCAGTTGCTGATACAGATGGAGCATGCTCTGCATCTGAATCCTCAGGCACCTCTTTTTCTGGATTCTCTTCTTCCTCTCCTGGTGGTGAATTGTCTGATGATACTTCAGTCGGTGAGAGTGTCAGTTTGAGTGAACCTGAGGATTCAGGAAAGACATCAGCTGATGTTTCTCCTGACATTCAAGATAAAGTGGATCAAACCAAGTCATTATCTCCAAAATTTACCAGCTTTGTTGATTCTTTGGATAGTACCAGCAAATTGAGTAAGCTATATAATTGTAGATCTGATGATGATTATGAGGATAGTCTGTCTGCAACTTCAGCTCCTTTGAGTCAGAGTACCATTCCTGTGGTCAGAGGTTCTATAAAACCACAGAATTCTTCGGACTTCTGGGGGAGAGCCCTTGACTCTGTTTTATCCAGCAGCAATGCACAAGATGATTCTTCCCTGCTCAGCGGCAATCGAGCTATGAAATTATCTCATTATGAATCATCTCTCCAGTTTAAGTTCAATTTATCTGGAAGTGTTGATCATATCTCGACAGTAGAAAGCTCCATGGCAAAGGGTACATCCAATGATTCACACGAGACTGCCGTCGGTAAACCAGTTAATAGATTATCTTCTTCTTCAGTGAAATGTGGTGTTGATGAGATAAAGGTCAGGGGTTCTCCTTCTGTTAGTTCTGAGGGCTCTGATTGTAGGGATAATAAAACTAGCAATGGTTCGGATGTGCCGAAGTCCAGTGAGCATAAATCTGGGTCATTGCACTCTTCACAGTTGTGGTCATCTTCTAGATCTGAAGAAAATGTATTCAGTAGAGATGCATCAAACGTTAAAAGATTTTCATCCACAAACCTTGACCTTGACAATTCAAATCATATTGCTAGAGATATTGTGGGTACTTTTGAATTTTCCAAGTCCAAATTACCATCTGATGCTTCTCAGCACAATTTGACTGCTGGTACAAGTGCGCGTTCAGTTAGCAAAGTTATTAATGCGGATGTTTGTCCTTCTAATGCGTCCCATAACACAAGTTTCTCTGCAAGTTCTATTTCTGGTCTGAAATCGTCAGTGCAGAAAGTAGTTGACCAATTCAGAGGACCTAAATGTGGAAGATACAGCGATAAGGTTTTATTATTGTTTTTTTCCCTTCCATAAATATGTCTAGACTCGACTTAATTCATTTTTGGACTTGCTTGTGTTTTCTTCAGGGACTATTTCCGTACGATCTATTTGTAAAGTTGTATACCTCAAACAAAGTACTTCAACCATTTGGCCTTATCAATTGTGGAAACAGGTATTAGTAAAGCTTCTCATAGGAGTTCAATTAAGCCACAGATCCTAATATAGAGCCATTTCCTTTATTAATACTAGGCTTCGTGATGGTTTATTTTCAGCGTAATCAATATTTTGGTTGTTAGCTTCAATTATTTGAAATTGTCATCAGGGTACTAATCCATAATTAGGGTAACTTGGTTTTAATTTTTGGAGTTGCTTGTTTGCAAAATCTTTACTGGTAGGACAAACTGGACCTTGTGTTATAACTATTGAACAATATTGCATCAGCATGCTAAAACAACCATAATATTTCTCAGAATGGGCATTATTGTTCTATGGATTGCTTTGATCCTTCATGCACATGATTGACATGCCAATCAAGGATTTTATTTATAACATTTCCTTTTTTATAAAATATCCTGCAGCTGCTATGCCAATGCTGTCCTGCAATGCCTAGCATTCACTCCACCTTTGACTGCCTTTTTTGTCCAAGGACTCCATTCTAAAGCTTGTATGTTTAAACCTGGTGAAATTCAAAAATCACTTTTCAAATAGTATGATAACTTTTACACAGTATAATTTCTTTTTCTGCTGTATTCAGGTGCACAAAAAGAATGGTGCTTTACTTGTGAGTTTGAAATTTTGATTTTTAAGGCTAAGGAGGGGAAATCTCCACTTTCTCCTGTTGGGATACTATCCCAACTGCCTAGTATGGGAAGCTTACTTGGTAATGGGAGAGAGGAAGATGCTCATGAATTTCTAAGGTGTGATTGGTTTTTTATTCTTTCCATTGTCAAAAAATTTTGTCCTTCCATTTTATGTTTTCACTTATCTAGCAAAATAATATGTCAAATGGATTGATAGGTATGCTATTGATGCAATGCAATCAGTTTGCCATAAGGATGCTGGGGTGAATACCTTGGGATCTGCTGACGAAGAAACTACTCTCGTTGGCCTTACTTTTGGAGGATATCTTCACTCAAAGGTAAATACTACTGGAAGGATGCCATTGAGAAGTTGCCATGAATAACTTGTCTACTTAGTTTTTGCTTTCATTACTTGCATTTTAACATATATAGCTGGCCAATGATGAAATTTCCAATGTTCACAGATTAAATGCTTGAATTGCCACTATAAATCTGAGCGACAAGAAAGAATGATGGATCTTGCTGTTGAAATAGGAGGAGAAATAGACAAGCTTGAAGACGCACTCAGACGATTCACAAGCGCTGAGATTTTGGATGGTGACAACAAATATGAATGTTGCAGGTTGGTCCTATTACTTTCCTGGGGAAAGCTTTTGAAAGTGTATTTTTTTTTTAATATTAATACCACGTTGCCTAGAGAATCTGCATTAATCTCTTTGCAATCATTAAAGAGTCTTGGTGTTGGGAGGCTAAATATGATACCTGAGAAAGAGAAGGGAAATTAGGATGGGGGAGGAAGTTGGGTTTGCTCTAGGTCTGAAGAAGAATTAAGATTCTGTATACATATTTGCATCCTTGTCATCTTGTCTTCAGCCGTCTGATAAAACTTTATATTTTAATAGTCATTGTACTTAATTTTTTATTTTATTCAGATGCAAATCCTATCAGAAGGCCAGGAAAAAGTTGGCAATTATGGAAGCTCCCAACATCCTTACGATTGCACTGAAGCGATTTCAGGTAGTTCTAGTAATTAACAATGATGTCTTCCATTGTGTTATTGAAAGATGCTCATCTTCAATTCACACTTGATTTTACAGTCAGGTAAATTTGGAAAGCTAAATAAGCCAATCCGGTTCCCTGAGGTCCTTGACCTAGCACCATATATGAGTGGAACAAGTGATAAAACCCCCATTTACAGGCTTTATGGAGTGATTGTACACTTGGATGTGATGAATGCTGCATTTTCTGGGCATTATGTTTGCTATGTCAAAAATATGCAGAACAAGTGGTTCAAAATCGATGACAGCACGGTACGTTCCTTATTTAGACAATCATCATTAGAGCAAAATTTCAGTGTTTTTTAAAATATGACTCACTGAAGATTGGTTAGCCTTGTAAAAACACCCAAATGGTAGATATTCTCTCGCTAGATATCCCCCTGTACCATTCCTATTAAAACTTCAGTCCATGGTGTAGAAAAACTTTAAATCATTCTGTTGCAAGAATCTCTTGAATGAGTTACTGTGCTCTCTTGAAGGAGCTTTGCCAATTTTTTGACTATCAGAAAATGCTCAAAGGAATCACACACTTGGTCATAAATTTAGGCTGCATACAGTAGTTTGTGAGCTGCGCGGAAACTCAGAGAGTCGGTTCATACAAGTTCTAGTTCTGATAGGCTCTCTGGAACAGTTCAATCTTTTGTAATCTTTTCATTTTTCCCCCTTCCTCCTATATGTTGTTGATATCTTTTAAAATGCCTTCACCATCCAATTCTTTTTTTTTAATCCTCCTCCCATTTGTCCATGCATGTGTAATTGAACTAAGCTGAAATATTTTTCTATGCTTCTAATATTGTGGTTGCCATGCGTGCTAGGTAACCGCTGTTGAACTTGAGAGCGTCCTAACGAAAGGTGCATACATGCTTCTTTATGCAAGGTGACAGATCTCACAAGTTCAGCTGACGAGAAGATTACATCTTTAATCATTGTTTCTTATGTCGATGGTCTAATTTGTTTTCTTGCAGATGCTCACCTAGGGCACCAAGATTGATAAGGAGCAAAATAGTTCCTTCTGATGCAAAAGGTATAGGCAGTCTTTCAAGGATATCTGGGAAGAATACTATGTTTAATTCAAGATCCACATCCACACGATCGAATATAGTTCAAGTGCATCCTGATTCAATTGGTTCGGATAATATTGCCAATGTTGAATCTTTCTATTTGAAGTTCCACCGCCTACAAAGGATTTTAGAAGAAGATTCATCAAGCGATAATCTCTCATTTACCAGCAGCAACTCGGACGAAGGTTCTTGCAGTACGGATAGTACCCGGGATTCCACAAGTACCGATGACCTTTCTGATTTCATTTTTGGTGGTTATAACAGCTCCTGGAGGAATATGCCAGATTCTGAACCTTCGTCATCTTCCTCTTCTTCCCCCATGAATTATTCGAAATGCCAAAATACCAGCAGACATCAGGCTTACCATGAAGATGCAGCGATGGAGGATAGGGATCTTTGTGGTGTACAACCTTTTGAGAGTAGCAGGAAGTTGAATTTGGAAGGAGGAGTTGGTCCCTTTTTGCAGCTTGACACGGCTAAACATCGCCGGAACTTGTCGAGTGGTACTATTAGGGAAACTGTCTCGGGGAAAGGACTTGCTAATCCTGGGTTACCCTATAGAAGATCAACCAGTGAAAGAAGAGATTAAGCATATATATATTTATGATCAGGGATTAGATTAGACGAGTAAATAAGAGTTTCAGGGGAGGGATTTTATGTAATACTACTAACACTGTTGGTATTGATTAAGATCACCCGCCCCACCATTTTGTCACACCCGCACTCCATATAATAAGTCCTCAAAATAGTGTAAATAGCACATGGGATCTTAGGCCCAAGAAAAATCGCAATATAATTTACATTTACTTCAATCTGCCAGTTTTTTTGGTCTTACCGTTCTTGTATGTGTACTAAACGAAGGGGTCGCCTTCAGATCTCGATCACATTGTTCTCTTCTAGAAGGCCAAATACTTTAAAATTTATAAAGAACTGGCGTTGTAAAAGAATCTGCGAGGTACTCCATTGACACGACACCGTTTGCTCGCATATTTTATTACTCTATTGACACGACACCGTTCTACTGACTTTGAACTAGTTGAGTTCAAATTAGGCCCTGAAAATCTTGAGACAAAGTTATAATATATCTACTTCAGCACCTCTAGTTAATGAGTAATTTGCTTTTTGCATAGTTTTCAATATCTTGAAATTGTTAATAGCTTCATAGGAGAATCTGCTTATTCTTGACACCAGCAAGACAGATGTATGGCCTTCTGCTAAGATTGAAAAGTTTAACATGATTTAGACCATGTCAATTGTGCTTCTCTGTTTAGGCTCCAGAACTGAATGCTGAAATTCATAAGCAGGGCTTAACAAGTGTTGGGGGCTGCACCTACATCTGGACCATCTACTTCATCAAGCACAAAGGTAACATTATTTCTTCATCTCATTTGGTGTACCTATGTTCGCTCCTCATTTTTGTCAGTGCTGAATTGTCTTCTGCGTTTGCTTTGGCTATGTCAACTTTTACCATTGAATCGATGGAGATAAGCTGTTGGCTGAATGGGATTTTGTAGAAATTTGTGGAGGTTGGGAACCTCTCGACTATAGGAAAATAGGGATGGGACCTGCATAAAAGAGTTAAAAATCAATAAGTGGTTTCTGTTGTAGGTGAAAATTAGTGCAAGTATTAACTATTCACAGTATTGTGGCAGTTCATATGCTTGTCTTGTTTGGAAAAAGTTCTATATAGTCGTACACTCTGCATGTAAAATTGAAAACAAAAAAGAAGAACGAAAGAGCATAATCCAAGGGCTAGCAAGTAAAGAGGATATAAACTAGGCATCCAATTATTATACAGTAGTTTTAAGCGTCCGACTACGACAGAGATCAACGTAGCCATCCATATCAGTTCAGTTTCATCCTACAGCTGTCCAAAGGGACGTTGGGGGGTCTTTGCATTAAGGGTTTTGCATGGCAGCCAAAGAAAAGAGACCTTGAAGGAGAGAGAGGAGCGTGTGTGGATGTCTAGAGCTTTTCAGGGATGGTTCAAGTTAAGAAATGTTGGGAGAAAAAATGACCCTTTTGCCGACAATCTTATTACAAACTAGAGAAATCAAGTGGCCTATGATATTAAAGAAATTGTCAGATTGGACTTGCAGTTAACTTGAAACCCAAGACCTATTTAGTAAGCTAGCCCATAATAAGAACCTGTAGTACCACGAGCCTGATAAGCAAAAGTCCAAAAAAGCACCTAGTTAGTTTTGCTAAAGTTTGCCGACTTATATTTGGTCAGTCCCTGGAAATACTTCCACAGCATACACCAACAAGACAAGTCGGCTAAACATTTAATGTGTTGTACTGTAACTTTTACAAGTCAAAACGATATCACAAAGATGAGACAAGACAACTAAGTCCAACCCCAAATGCCCGAATAGGAAAAAAGACAAAGACAAGTGAGTACGTGGAGGTGGAGGTTGCGGCGGCGGTGGTGACTGGTTCAACCACCGCATACCAGACTGAGAGGGCTACTCCATTATCCACATAATTAAAATTTTGTAGAACAAACTTCTATGGATAAGGCCAAGTAGAGACCAGAGAGGGTACACATTACAAGACAGAGAAGATGATTTAATTGAATTGACGTTTATTTATTATAATTTATTGATTGGTCTGCCCCTCCACTTGGGGTTATGTATTATCTGGACGCTATCATGAATCCAAGGACCATACCTGATTGAGGGGGTGTGGGTACTGGGTCGTCCCGTACTTTCTTTCTCAGGCCGTGTCTGCCTTTAATTTGCCCACTTGCATGCACGTTCATCCCTTTCCTCAGCTCTGTCATTTTCCCTCCCATCATCGCCAACTTTTATTTTGTTTTTATTGGTTTAATTTTGTTTTTCTTACACTTTCCGCTAACTTCCCTTAAAAAAAATAAAAACAATGAAATCATCAAGAGGGGCTTAATCAAAATCAATAGGGTGAAAAGATAAACACGTATGTCTGGAGTGAACGTTATGGTTGAGGAGTAATAGTTGAAATGACACCATATCTACTTAATGGGAAGGAATCCACGATTGTCTCCTTGCCGACAAGTCGGACGTCAACCCACTCCAAGGATCTAACGACAAGTGCACTGCACTGCACTGCATTTCCATGAAATTTAACGAAAGTAAAGTAACCCTAATATTATAATGTAGCTCAATTATAAGCTAATCTAGGAAGTAAGAGAATGGGTAATAATTGAAATGCATGCATGCTCTGCTCTATGTAGCTTTTTCCAAAGCAAAGCAATGGGTAAACAGCTAATTAGGAAGCATGCAAAGAGCAGAGAAGGAGAGAAAGAAGAAAAGTCCCACAGAATCCCTCATGTTTCGGTGATGTCCAAGAAAGCAACAGCAGTCCACGCCAACATTTCCTTTTTTTTCCTCGATCGGATACGTATCTTTCTATTTGCGGCTTCATATCCAAAGTCGGTGGGTATCCTATTCCAATCACCTCATTCTCTTTTCTCATTTCAAAGAAGTCTATAATTATAGTGATGATAACGGGTTGAATTAGATTTAGGGGAATGATAGTAGATTGAATTTAGTTTAACCTTTAATCCTAGGCAGATTGAACCTTGTTTTAGATCTTAATCGAGTTAAAATAATATTATTTTAATCCAATTTAAAAATAAATAATATATTATTTTTAAAATTCATAAATTAAATAAAAATTATTTAAATTTGAGTCAAATTTAATTAATTAAAAATTTGAGAATACGCAGAATTATGAAGCCTATATAAAAGATAAATAGATACCTTTATATGAAAACAGATGAATTGTTTCTATTATTCTGTTCTATGACTATTCGTCCATCTAATAAATAAGACCCACAAAAAATAGATGGATGAATGATCATAGAATATGATACGTATATGATAATGAAAATGGTAATTTGAAACCACTTTACATCGGAGATTACTACCAATCTTATCTAGAACGAATGCCAACATTTTAATTGATCATTTCTCATTTAACTTATTGAATTTTTTTAATTAGTCTCTAAATTTTTAAATGAAGTGATTATTTTCCATAATTGTACAATTTAAAACATACTTTATTTTAGTATTTGTATATATTTAATTATTTATTTATTATTGATTGTTTTATTTTATTATTTTATTATTTATTTATTATTCTTATTAGTTTATTTGTTTTACTTTTCTCTTTGTAACCCGCATCATTCATATCTTATCTCATTTGCATGTGGGTTTATCGAAAACAGTCTCTCTACTATCAGACCTCTCCAGACCCCACTCTATTGCGAAATTTCAGACTGGGTGATGATAATGATGATGATATAAGTAATTACGTGATAATTTTTAATTTTCGGCTAATTATTGGTGTAGACTAAAACACTTAACCCATGATCTCTTTCGCACATTGAGTTAAGTATTTTAGTTAATTTTTTACATTTACACTTATATGTCATAGAAAAAAAATTGTTAGTCAAATTAGTAAAATATTAATAGAATTAACCTTTTAAAAATGAATTGTTAAATTTGTAAAAATTAGTCACTTAATTAAAATTTTTAAAAGTTTTTAATTTTTTACTGTTAATTTGAAAATTTACTACTTTAAACGCAATTATCTCTCATCATCATCATCATCATCATCATCATACCCCGAAGTTTCGCAATGAAGCAGGATCTGGAGAGGCCTGATAGTACGCAGCCTTATCCCTACATTGTAGAGAGGTTGTTTCTAGTAGACCCACATGCAGATGTTACAAGATAATGGTGATGCAGGTTAAAAACGTAAATACGTAAAAACAGACAACACATATATATATATATATATATATATATATAATGAATATAATAATCAGCCCGGCATCCATATTTTCA
>JAOSBL010136751.1:0-15288 GCA_027568915.1 Erythroxylum roraimae | reverse complement strand
TATAAAATCACAAATATATATATTACTAATTAGTATTAATTTATACATATATATAATCAAATTTAAGGGAGTTAAATTTTTGATCTGAAACTTCCATTAATAAACTGTACTGATCTAGATAGATTTTGGCAAATTTGTCTTCATGAAAGTTGTAGATCTTTCTTTTAGCTTTTCATTGATATAAAGTTTGCAAGTTTTGGAGTTCTGGATCAAAAGTTATGGAAGTTTGAAGTTGGATATGCAACTAAGGATTCAAAGGCTTAAAAGTGAAAGTCACTATCATGCAAATGAAGGCAAGATAAGACACAAGTTAAGAAAACCGTTGGATGAAATGGACGAATGAGACAACAGCTCCTGTTTCTTTTCCTCTACTCATTAATAACTCTTCTATATTTTTTGAATGGAAAAGATGGAATTTAATTAACGCGAAAGTAAGACAGCAAGTAGACTAGGAGGAGGCAAAGAAGTCCACACTCCTAGGCCTGCATCGGAATGGCTACCAGTGGCCAAAACAGGAGCAGCGACATTCGTAGACCGATAGACAAAATGACACTGAGCGACTGGAATCTCAGACAAGAGAGATTTACAGTCTTGAATAATTAAACCAAAAGCAAAAACATCATCGAGCTTATCGCTATTAATGGCTTGCATAACCAGTTGAGAGTCAGTTTCTAATAAAACTTTTTGCTAGCCCTAGGCCTTAATCCAACTTAACACTTCTCGGACAACAATGGCCTTAGCAACCATGGCAGTTAAATAACCTAGGTAGCGCCATGCACGACTAGCAATGAACGAAGCGCCAGAGTTCTGCACGACACAACCAATGCCCACATATCTCGGATCATGTCCAGTGGAGGCATCAACATTTACGTTGAGCCATCAGTTAGGGGGACAGGACCAGCTAGGAGTACGGGTGACAGCGATCGGAGAAACATGTGGTTGAACTCGAATTGCCTGCCATGCGTTCAAAATATCATCCACCAACTGTGCAACTGAACAAGGGTCCTGATGTTTGTGTCGCCAAACCACATCATTCCGATTGACCCAAAGAGCCCAACAAACCATCACACCCTTACATGCCTCCTCAGAATTCAAGTTAGCAAAAGTATCACCAAACCAGCCAGTAAAGAAAGCTTCATTTGTGGACCGAAAACCCAAGTTAGAGTGCTGCCAGACACTGAAAGCAAAGGGACATTTGACAAGAAGATGCAGAATGGTTTCAGAATCACTATGGCAAACAGGGCAAACATCCATAAGGTCAATGTGGCGAACTTGGAGAACGCGACGGGTCGGCAAAATATTCATAACCGCCCTCCAGATAAAATTTTGCACCTTGGGCGAAACTTGCAGTCACCAAAGGCGAGACCAAACTGAGCGAGAGATGAAGAGTGGAGCAGGCGAAGGTACGAGTAATCTACGATAAGCACTCTTAACTATATAGTTGCCCTTGGATGCATATTTCCAACATAATCGATCAACGACCACAGAAGAACTCAAAGGAATAGAGTGTATACAGCGCCGATCACGTTCATTGAAGAGTGCATGAATTTTCTTAACATTCCATTGTCGATGAAGAATCAAATCAGAGACAAGAGAGAATTGGGAAGCCGCTGGTATGGGGGAAGAAATAAAAGAAGTGGAAGCATCCAAAAGCCAAGGAGAGTCCCAAATCCGAATCTGTGATTAATAACTCTTCTATTAAATATCAACAATAACATTTAATTAATAACTCTTCTATTAAATGTTAATTAAATGTTATTGTTGACATTTAAAACATAGGTTATTGATGACCTGCATAATCAAGAGTTTACTGCCAACTCGCGATCATTTTTTACCCTTTTTTTCACTTTTCTTTCTTTATTCTAAACCAACTTCTTTGACTTATCATCTCTCAAATTCTATTCTTTTACTATTATAAATTTAAAATTTTAAATATTAATAATCTTATCACAAAATTTTAAATTACACAATATTTATTTATTTTAAACTTATTTTGTTTGAGGTTTTTATTTAGTTTTTATATATTTTACATTTATAAGACACATTACACTATACATTTCCTTAATTTTTAAATTTTCCATCCCAAATTTTTACTTATTCATTTATTATATTCTAACTTATATATTTTTAAAATAACATATTTAAACCTTCCTAATAAAATATCCATTACAGATTTATAATATTCATAATTTAATTACTAATTTTAAAATTTCCCATATTTACTAATATATTAAAATTATATAACAATATAACGAATTAGAAATTTAAAATATTCACAATTTGATAACAAAAATATGAAATTTTACCTATAATTTGATTACAAATTTTTAAAATTTTAAATTTATTTATAAATTAAAATTATATAATAATATAACGAATTAAACTAACAGGGCATTATTACTGCGCATTTGTGCAGTATTAATCTACTAGTTTACTTTATATAGGGTGAATGGTAGTTCAGGATCTGAACCATTTCTTTCCAGATATAGCAAGCATTTTAAGATTCAAATGCAGTAAGGAGAGGAAGTGTGTTTCAAGATAGATTTAGGATATGGGTTGTTTGACTTCAAAAGATGAGTTGGCTAATTCCAAGAGATGAGCTTATGTAATCTTTGTCTTTAATTTCATCAATAGACCATGTTAATAGAATTGTTCAGAACTATAATGTTGATTTAATTTGCAATCATTTATTCAGGTTAAACGAAAATGAGTGTGTTGCATGCCAACTAATTTTTGGCAGCCTAACTTTAATTGTTATATGAGCCTAAACCTAAAGCTTAAGCGTACACCCAAAAACCAACCGGACGTTTTCGCCTTTTTGGAAGCCTAAGCGCCATTGCTTGTACAAATTTCTCACAAATACATCCAGATCACTAGATCACTGTTAGACCTGCTGTTGCTAGTTGTACAAGCAAGACTGTACTTAGTAGCAGGTCTTTACATGCATTTAGGATAAATTAAAAGCTGCATACATCTGGCAATAACAGCATTGCAATATCAGTCGACGGGTCCTCAATGTACAACAAGTAACGGAACAGAACTTTTTGATTTGGTTAACTGGTTTTAATTTTATTTTAATAAAACTAACGTATAAATTCACATTTACAAAGACAATTAATGCGAAACCAACGGAGTACTCCAACCCATAAGTACTATGGCAAAAGAAACACAACTGAAAATATAGAAACTTGTCAGTGCAGGACAACATCCATTTACGACCTTGTACTGCTCTTGACTTGATAGATAAAAGAATATTATGAATTAAATGCAGAGATTTTGTATTGTAGAGGGCTGTGATACGTGCAGAGATTTTGTATGGTAGTTCAGGATCCGAACCATTTCTTCACAGATATAGGAAGCATTTTACGACACGAATGCAGTAAGGGGAGGAAGTGTGTTTCAAGAGAGATTTAGGATATGGGTTGTTTGACTTCAAAATATGAGTTCGCTAATTCCAAGAGATGAGCTTATGTAATCTTCGTCCCTAATTTCTTCAATAGACCATGTTAATAGATTTGTTCGGAACTATAATGTTGATTTAATTTTCCATCATTTATTTATATTAAACGAAAATGAGTGTGTTGCATGCCAACTAATTTTTGGCAGCCTAACTCTAATTGTTATATGAGCCTAAACCTAAAGCCTAAGCGCACACTCAAAATCCAACTGGACGTTTTCGCCTTTTTGGAAACCTAAGCGCCATTGCTTGTACAAATTTCTCATAAATACACCCAGATCATTGGATCATTGTTAGATCTGTTGTTGCCAGTTGTACAAGCAAGACTGTACTTGGTAGCAGGTCTTTACATGCATTTAGGATAAATGAAAAGCTGCATCCAACTGGCAACAACAACATTGCAATATCAGTCAACGGGTCCTCAATGTACAATAAGTAACGGAACAGAACTTTTTGATTTGGTTAACCGGTTTTAATTTTATTTTATTAAATCTTATGTATAAATTCACATTTATAAAGACAATTAATATGCAACCAACGGAGCACTCCAACCCATAAACAATATGTCAAAAGAAACACAACTGAAAACAGATAAACTTGTCAGCGCAGGACAACATCCATTTACGACCTTGTACTGCTCTTGACTTGATAGACAAAAGAATATTATGAATTAAATGCAGAGATTTTGTATTGCAGAGGGCTGTGATACGTGCAGAGATTTTGTATGGTCGTTTAGGATCCGAACCATTTCTTCACAGATATAGGAAGCATTTTACAATACGAATGCAGTAAGGGGAGGAAGTGTGTTTCAAGAAAGATTTAGGATATGGGTTGCTTGACTTCAAAAGATGAGTTGGCTAATTCCAACAGATGAGCTTATGTAATCTTCGTCTCTAATTTCAACAATAGACCATGTTAATAGAATTGTTCAGAACTATAATGTTGATTTAATTTGCAATCATTTATTCATATTAAAAGAAAATGAGTGTGTTGCATGCTAACTAATTTTTGGCAGCCTAACTTTAATTGTTATAGGAACCTAAACCTAAATCCTAAGCGCACACCCAAAAACCAACTGGACGTTTTCGCCTTTTTGGAAGCCTAAGCGCCATTGCTTGTACAAATTTCTCACAAATACATCCAGACCACTGGATTACTGTTACACCTGTTGTTGCCAGTTGTACAAGCAAAACTGTACTTAGTAGCAGGTATTTGCATGCATTTAGGATAAATGGAAAGCTACATCCAACTGGCAATAGCAGCATTGAATTATCAGTCAACGGGCCCTCAATGTATAATAAGTAACGGAACAGAACTTTTTGATTTGGTTAACCGGTTTTACTTTTATTTTATTAAATCTTATGTATAAATTCACAATTATAAAGACAATTAATACGCAACCAACGGAGTACTCCAACCCATAAATAATATGCCAAAAGAAACACAACTGAAAACAGAGAAACTTGTCAGTGCAGGACAACATCCATTTACGAGCTTGTACTGCTCTTGACTTGATAGACAAAATAATATTATGAATTAAATGCAGAGATTTTGTATTGCAGAGGGCTGTGATACATGCAGAGATTTTGTATGGCAGTTCAGGATCCAAACCATTTCTTCAGATATATAGGAAGCATTTTACGACACGAATGCAGTAAGGGGAGGAAGTGTGTTTCAAGAGAGATTTAGGATATTGGTTGTTTGACTTCAAAAGATGAGTTGGCTAATTCTATGAGATGAGCTTATGTAATCTTTGTCTCTAATTTCATCAATAGACCATGTTAATAGATTTGTTCAGAACTATAATGTTCATTTAATTTGCCATCATTTATTTAGATTAAACGAAAATGAGGGTGTTGCATGCCAACTAATTTTTGGCAGCCTAACTCAAATTGTTATATAAGCCTAAACCTAAAGTCTAAGTGCACACCCAAAAACGAACTGGACGTTTTCGCCTTTTTGGAAGCCTAAGCGCCATTGCTTGTACAAATTTCTAACAAAAACATCCAGACCACTGGATCACTGTTACACCTGCTGTTGCCAGTTGTACAAGCAAGACTGTACTTAGTAGCAAGTCTTTGCATGCATTTAGGATAAATGGAAAGTTGCATCCAACTGGCAACAGCGGCATTGAATTATCAGTCAACGAGTCCTCCATGTACAATAAGTAACGGAACAGAACTTTTTGATTTGGTTAACCGGTTTTAATTTTATTTTGTTAAATCTTATGTATAAATTCACATTTATAAAGACAATTAATTCGCAACCAATGGAGTACTCCAACCCATAAGTAATATGCCAAAAGAAACACAACTGAAAATAGAGAAACTTGTCAGTGCAGGACAACATCCATTTACGACCTTGTACTGCTCTTGACATGATAGACAAAAGAATATTATGAATTAAATGTAGAGATTTTATATTGCAGAGGGCTGTGATACGTGCAGAGATTTTGTATGGTAGTTCAGGATCCGAACCATTTCTTCACAGATATAGGAAGCATTTTACGATACGAATGCAGTAAGGGGAGGAAGTGTGTTTCAAGAGAGATTTAGGATATGGGTTGCTTGACTTCAAAAGATGAGTTGGCTAATTCCAAGAGATGAGCTTATGTAATCTTCGTCTCTAATTTCATCAATAGACCATGTTAATAGAATTGTTCAGAACTATAATGTTGATTTAATTTGCAATCATTTATTTAGATTAAACGAAGATGAGTGTGTTGCATGCCAACTAATTTTTGGCAGCCTAACTTTAATTGTTATATGAGCCTAAACCTAAAGCCTAAGCGCACACCCAAAAACCAATTGGACGTTTTCGCCTTTTTGGAAGCCTAAGCGCAATTGCTTGTACAAATTTCTCACAAATACATCCAGATCACTGGATCACTATTAGACCTGCTATTGCCAGTTGTACAAGCAAGACTCTACTTAGTAGCAGGTCTTTACATGCATTTAGGATAAATTAAAAGCTACATACAACCGGCAACAACAACATTGCAATATTAGTCAACGGGTCCTCAATGTTCAATAAGTAACGGAACATAACTTTTTGATTTGGATAACTGGTTTTAATTTTATTTTATTAAAACTTATTTATAAATTCACATTTATAAAGACAATTAATGCGCAACCAACGGAGTACTCTAACCAATAAGAAATATTCCAAAAGAAACACAACTGAAAACAGAGAAACTTGTCAGTGCAGGACAACATCCAATTACGACCTTGTACTGCTCTTGACTTGATAGACAAAAGACTATTATGAATTAAAGGCAGAGATTTTGTATTGCAGAGGGCTGTGATACGTACAGAGATTTTGTATGGTGGTTTAGGATCCGAACCATTTCTTCACAGATATAGGAAGCATTTTACGATACGAATGCAGTAAGGGGAGGAAGTGTGTTTCAAGAGAGATTTAGGATATGGGTTATTTGACTTCAAAAGATGAGTTGGCTAATTTCAAGTGATGAACTTTTGTAATCTTTGTCTCTAATTTCATCAATAGACCACGTTAATAGAATTGTTCAGAACTATAATGTTGATTCAATTTGCAATCATTTATTCAGATTAAACGAAAATGAGTGTGTTGCATGCCAACTAATTTTTGGCAGCCTAACTCTAATTGTTATATAAGCCTAAACCTAAAGCCCAAGCGCACACCCAAAAACCAAATGGACGTTTTCTCCTTTTCGGAAGCCTAAGCGTCATTGCTTGTACAAATTTCTCAGAAATACATCCAGATCACTGGATCACTGTTAGACCTGCTGTTGCTAGTTGCACAAGTAAGATTGTACTAAGTATCAGGTCTTTACATGCATTTAGGATAAATGAAAAGCTGCATAAAACTGGCAACAGCAGCATTGCAATATCAGTCAATGGGTGCCCAATGTACAACAAGTAACGGAACAAAACTTTTTGATTTGGTAAACCGATTTTAATTTTGTTTTGTTAAATCTTAAGTATAAATTCACATTTATCAAGACAATTAATGCGCAACCAACGGAGCACTCCAACCTATAAGTAATATGCCAAAATAAACACAACTGAGAACAGAGAAACTTGTCAGTGCAGGACAACATCCATTCACGACCTTGTACTGCTCTTGACTTGATAGACAAAAGAATATTTTGAATTAAATGCAGAGATTTTGTATTGCAGAGGGCTGTGATATGTGCAGAGATTTTGTATGGTAGTTCAGGATCATAACCATTTCTTCAGAGATATAGGAAGCATTTTACGAAACGAATGCAGTAAGGGGAGGAAGTGTGTTTCAAGAGAGATTTAGAATATGGGTTGTTTGACTTCAAAAGATGAGTTGGCTAATTCCAAGAGATGAACTTATGTAATCTTTATCTCTAATTTCATCAATAGACCATGTTAATAGATTTGTCCAGAACTATAATGTTGATTTAATTTGCTATCATTTATTCAGATTAAACAAAAATGAGTGTGTTCCATGCCAACTAATTTTTGGCAGCCTAACTCTAATTGTTATATGAGCCTAAACCTAAAGCCTAAGCACACACCCAAAAACCAACTAGGCGTTTTCGCCTTTTTGGAAGCCTAAGTGTCATTGCTTGTACAAATTTCTCACAAATACATCCAAATCACTGGATCATTGTTAGACCTGTTGTTGCCAGTTGTACAAGCAAGATTGTACTTAGTAGCAGGTCTTTACATGCATTTAGGATAAATGAAAGCTGCATAAAACTGGCAACAGCAACATTGCAATATCAGTCAATGGGTGCTCAATGTACAATAACTAACAGAACAGAACTTTTTGATTTGGTAAACCACTTTTAATTTTATTTTATTAAATCTTACGTATAAATTCACATTTATAAAGACAATTAATGCGCAACCAACAGAGCACTCCAACCCATAAGTAATATGCCAAAAGAAACACAACTGAAAACGGACAAACTCGTCATTGCAGGACAACATCCATTTACGACCTTGTACTGCTCTTGATTTGATAGAGAAAAGAATATTATGAATTAAATGCAGAGGGCTGTGATACGTGCAGAGATTTTGAATGGTAGTTCAGGATCCGAACCATTTCTTCACAGATATAGGAAGCATTTTACGATACGAATGCGGTAAGGGGAGGAAGTGTGTTTCAAGATAGATTTAGGATATGGGTTGCTTGACTTCAAAAGATGAGTTGGCTAATTCCAAGGGATGAGCTTATGTAATCTTTGTCTCTAATTTCATCAATAGACCATCATAATAGAATTGTTCAGAACTATAATGTTGATTTAATTTGCAATCATTTATTCAGATTAAACGAAAATGAGTGTGTTGCATGCTAACTAATTTTTACCAGCCTAACTCTAATTGTTATATGACCCTAAACCTAAAGCCTAAACACACACCTACAAACCAACTGGACGTTTTCACCTTTTTGGAAGCCTAAGCGTCATTGCTTGTACAATTTTCTCATAAATACATCCAGATCACTGGATCACTGCTAGACCTGCTGTTGCCAGTTGTTCATGCAAGATTGTACTTAGTAGCAGGTCTTTACATGCATTTAGGATAAACGAAAAGCTGCATAAAACTGGCAACAACATCATTGCAATATCAGTCAATGGGTGCTCAATGTACAATGGGTAACGGAACGGAAGTTTTTGATTTGGTAAACCTGTCTTAATTTTATTTTATTAAATCTTATGTACAAATTCACATTTATAAGGACAATTAATGCGCAACCAACAAAGCAGTCCAACGCATAAGTAATATGCCAAAAGGAACACAACAGAAAACGGAGAAACTTGTCAGTGCAGGACAACATCCATTTACGACCTTGTACTGCTCTTGACTTGATAGACAAAAGAATATTATGAATTAAGTGCAGAGATTTTGTATTACGATACGAATGCAGTAAGGGGAGGAAGTGTGTTTGAAGATAGATTTAGGATATGGGTTGCTTGACTTCAAAAGATGAGTTGGCTAATTCCAAGAGACGAGCTTATGTAATCCTTGTCTCTAATTTCATCTATAGACCATGTTAATAGAATTTTTCAGAACTATGATGTTGATTTAATTTGCAATCATTTATTCATATTAAACGAAAATGACTGTGTTGCATGCCAACTAATTTTTTTCAGCCTAACTCTAATTGTTATATGAGCCTAAACCTAAAGCCTAAGGGCACACCCAAAAACCAACTGGACGTTTTTTCCTTTTTGGAAGCCTAAGCGCCATTGCTTGTACAAATTTCTCACAAATACATCCATATCACTGGATCACTGTTAGAGCTGCTGGTGCCAGCTATACAAGCAAGACTGTACTTAGTATCAGGTCTTTAAATGCATTTAGGATAAATTAAAAGCTGCATACAACTAGTAACAGCAGCATTGCAATATAAGTCAACGGGTCCTCAATGTTCAATAAGTAACGGAACAGAACTTTTTGATTTGGTTTACCGGTTTTAATTTTATTTTATTAAATCTTATGTATAAATTCGCATTAATAAAGACCATTAACGCACAACCAACGGAGTACTCCAACCCATAAGTAATATGCCAAAAGAAGCACAACTAAAAACAGAGAAGGTTGTCAGTGCAGGAAAACATCCATTTACGACCTTGTACTGCTCTTGACTTGATAGACAAAAGAATATTATGAATTAAAAGCAGAGATTTTGTATTGCAGAGGGCTGTGATAAGTGCATAGATTTTGTATGGTAGTTCAGGATCCGAACCATTTCTTCACAGATATCGGAAGCATTACGATACAAATGCAGTAAGAGTTGGAAGTGTGTTTCAAGAGAGATTTAGGATATGGGTTGTTTGACTTCAAAAGATGTGTTGGCTAATTCCAAGAGATGAGGTTAAGTTATCTTTGTCTCTAATTTCATCAATAGACCGCATCTTAATAGAATTGTTCAGAACTATAATGTTGATTTAATTTGCAATCATTTATTCAGATTAAACCAAAATGAGTATGTTGCATGCCAACTAATTTTTGGCAGCCTAACTGCAATTGTTATATGAGCCTAAACCTAAAGCCTAACCGTACACTCAAAAACCAACTGGACGTTTTCGCCTTGTTAGAAGCCTAAGTGCCATTGCTTGTACAAATTTCTCACAAATACATCCAGATCACTAGATCACTGTTAGACCTGCTATAGCTAGTTGTACAAGCAAGACTGTACTTAGTAGCAGGTCTTTATATGCATTTAGGATAAATTAAAAGCTGCATACAACTGGCAACAGCAGCATTGCAATATCAGTCAACAGGTCCTCATTGTACAATAAGTAACGGAATAGAACTTTTTGATTTGCTTAACCGGTTTTTATTTTATTTTATTAAATCTTATGTATAAATTCACATTTATAAAGTCAATTAATGTGCAACCAAGAGAGTACTCCAACCTATAAGTAATATGCCAAAAGAAACACAACTGAAAACATGGAAACTTGTTAGTGCACGACAACATCCATTTACGACCTTGTACTGCTCTTGACATGATAGACAAAAGAATATTATGAATTAAATGCAGAGATTTTGTATTGCAGAGGGCTGTGATACGTGCAGAAATTTTGTATGGTAGTTCGGGATCTGAACCATTTCTTCACAGATATAGGAAGCATTTTACGATACGAATGCAGTAAGGGGAGGAAGTGTGTTTCAAGATAGATTTAGGATATGGGTTGTTTGACTTCAAAAGATGAGCTGACTAATTCCAAGAGATGATCTTATGTAATCTTTGTCTATAATTTCATCTATAGACCATGTTAATAGAATTGTTCAGACCTATAATGTTGATTTAAATTGCAATCATTTATTCATATTAAACGAAAATGAGTGTGTTTCATGCCAACTAATTTTTGGTAGCCTAACTTTAATTGTTATATGAGCCTAAACCTAAAGCCTAAGCATGCACCCAAAAACCAACAGGACGTTTTCTCCTTTTTGGAAGCCTAAGCGCCATTGCTTGTACAAATTTCTCACAAATACATCCAGATCACTTGATTACTGTTAGGCCTACTGTTCCCAGTTATACAAGCAAGACTGTTCTTAGTAGCAGGTCTTTACATGTATTTAGTATAAATTAAATGTTGCATACAACTAGCCAGCATAGCAATATCAGTCAATGGGTCCTCAAAGTACAATAAGTAACGGAACATAACTTTTTGATTTGGTTAACCGGTTTTAAATTTATTTTATTAAATCTTATGTATAAATTCACATTTATAAAGACAATTAATGCGCAAGCAACGGAGTACTCCAACCCATAAGTAATATGCCAAAAGAAACACAACTAAAAACTGAGAAACTTGTCAGCGCAGGACAACATCCATTTACGACCTTGTACTGCTCTTGACTTGATAGACAAAGGAATATTTTGAATTAAATGCAGAGATTTTGTATTGCTGAGGGCTGTGATACGTGTAGAGATTTTGTATGGTAGTTCAGGATCCGAACCATTTCTTCACAGATATAAGAAGCATTTTACGATACGAATGCAGTAAGGGCAGGAAGTGTGTTTCAAGAGAGATTTGGGATATGGGTTGTTTGACTTCAAAAGATGAGTTGGCTAATTCCTAGAGATGAGCTTATTTAATCTTTGTCTGTAATTTCATCAATAGACCATGTTAATAGAATTGTTCAGAACTATAACGTTGACTTAATTTGCAATCATTTATCCAGATTAAACGAAAATGGGTGTGTTGTACGCCAACTAATTTTTTGTAGCCTAACTCTAATTGTTATATGAGCCTAAACCTAAAGCCCAAGCGCACACCCAAAAACCAACTGGACGTTTTCGCCTTTTTGGATGGCTAAGCGCCATTGCTTGTACAAATTTCTCACAAATACATCCAGATCACTGGATCACTGTTAGACCTGCTGTTGCCAGTTGTACAAGCAAGACTATACTTAGTAGCAGGTCTTTACATGCCTTTATGATAAATTGAAAGCTGTATACAACTGGCAACAGCAGCATTGCAATATCAGTCAACGTGTCCTCAATATACAATAAGTAACGGAACAGAACTTTTTGATTTGGTTAACCGGTTTTAATTTTATTTTATTAAATCTTATGTATAAATTCAAATTTATAAAGACAATTAATGTGCAACCAACGGAGCACTCCAACCCATAAGTATTATGCCAAAAGAAACACAACTAAAAATAGCGAAACTTATCAGTGCAGGATAACATCCATTTACGACCTTGTATTGCTCTTGAATTGATTGACAAAAGAATATTATGAATTTAATGCATAGATTTTATATTGCAGAGGGTTGTGATACGTGCAGAGATTTTGTATGGTAGTTCAGGATTCGAACCATTTCTTCACAGATATAGGAAGCATTTTCTGATACGAATGCAGTAAGGGGAGGAAGTGTGTTTTAAGAGAGACTTAGGATATGGGTTGTTTAACTTCAAAAGATGAGTTGGCTAATTCCAAAAGATGAGCTTATGTAATCTTTGTCTCTAATTTCATCAATAAACCATGTTAATAGAATTGTTCAGAACTACAATGTTGATTTAATTTGCAGTCATTTATTCATATTAAAAGAAAATGAGTGTGTTGCATGCCAACTAATTTTTGGCAGCCTAACTCTAATTGTTATATGAGCCTAAACCTAAAGCCTAAGCGCACACCCAAAAACCAAGTGGACGTTTTCGCCTTTTTGGAAGCCTAAGTGCTATTTCTTTAAAAATTACTCACAAATACATCCAGATCACTGGATCACTGTTAGACCTACTGTTGCCAGTTGTACAAACAAGACTGTACATAGTAGCAGGTGTTTACATGAATTTAGGATAAATTAAAAGCTGCATACAACTGGCAATAGCAGCATTGCAATATCTGTCAACGGGTCCTTAATGCATAATAAGTAACGGAGCAGAACTTTTTGATTTGGTTAACCGGTTTTAATTTTATTTTGTTAAATCTTATGTGCAAATTCACATTTATAAAGACAATGCGCAACCAACGGAGTACTCCAACCCATAAGTAATGTGCCAAAAGAAACACAACTGAAAACAGAGAAACTTGCCAGTGTAGGACAACATCCATTTACGACCTTGTACTGCTTTTGACTTGATAGACAAAAGAATATTTTGAATTAAATGCAGAGATTTTGTATTGCAGAGGGCTGTGATACGTGCAAAGATTCTGTATGGTAGTTCAGGATCCGAACCATTTCTTCACAGATATAGGAAGCATTTTACGATACGAATGCAGTAAGGGAGGAAGTGTGTTTCAAGAGAGATTTAGGATTTGGGTTGTTTGAATTCAAAAGATGAGTTGGCTAATTCCAAGAGATGAGGTTATGTAATCTTTGTCTCTAATTTCACCAATAGACCATGTTAATAAAATTGTTCAGAACTATAATGTTGATTTAATTTGCAATCATCAATTCAGATTAAACGAAAATGAGTGCGTTGCATGCCAACTAATTTTTGGCAGCCTACCTGTAATTGTTATATGAGCCTAAACCTAAAGCCTAAGTGCACACCTAAAAACCAAATGGACGTTTTCGCCTTTATGGGAGCCTAAGCGCCATTGCTTTTGCAAATTTCTCACAAATACATCCAGATCACTGGATCACCGCTAGACCTGCTGTTGCCAGTTGTACCGGCAAGACTGTACTTAGTAGCAGGTCTTTACATGCATTTAGGATAAATTAAAAGCTGCATACAACTGGCAACAGCAATATCAGTCAACGGGTCCTCAATGTATAATAAGTAACAGAACAGAACTTTTTGATTTGGTTAACAGGTTTTAATTTATTTTATTAAATCTTATGTATAAATTCACATTTATAAAGAAAATTAATGCGCAACCAATGGAGTATTCCAACCCATAAGTAATATGCCAAAAGAAACACAACTGAAAACAGAGAAACTTATCAGCGCAGGACAACATCCATTTACGATCTTGTACTGCTCTTGACGTGATAGGCAAAAGAATATTATGAATTAAATACAGAGATTTTGTATTTTAGAGGGCTGTGATACTTGCAGAGATTTTTTATGGTAGTTCAGGATTCGAACCATTTCTTCACAGATATAGGAAGCGTTTTACTATACGAATGCAGTAAGGGGAGGAAGTGTGTTTCAAGAGAGATTTAGGATATGGGTTGTTTGACTTCAAAAGATGAGTTGGCTAATTCCAAGAGATGAGCTTATGTAATCTTTGTCTCTAATTTCATCAATAGACCATGTTAATAGAATTGTTCAGAACTATAATGTTGATTTAATTTGCAATCATTTATTTAGATTAAATGAAAATGGGTTTGTTGCATGCAAAATAATTTTTGGCAGCCTAACTCTAATTGTTATATGAGCCTAAACCTAAAGCATAAGTGTACAACCAAAAACCAACTGGACATTTTCGCCATTTTGAAAGCCTAAGCGCCATTGCTTGTACAAATTTCTCACAAATACATCCAGATCACTGGAACGCTGTTAGACCTGCTGTTGCCTATTGTACAAGCAAGACTGTACTTTGTAGCAGGTCTTTACATGCCTTTAGGATAAATTAAAAGCTGTATACAACTGGCAACAGCAGTATTGCAATATCAGTCAATGGGTCCTCAATGTACAATAAGTAATGGAACAGAACTTTTTGATTTCGTTAACCGATTTTAATTTTATTTTATTAAATCTTATGCGTAAATTCACATTTATAAAGACAATTAATGCGCAACCAACGGAGTACTCCAACCCATAAGTAATATGTCAAAAGAAAAACAACTGAAAATAGAGAAACTTGTCAGTGCTGGACAACATCCATTTACGACCTTGTACTGCTCTTGACTTGATAGACAAAAGAATATTATGAATTAAATGCAGAGATTTTGTATT
>JAOSBL010136662.1:0-15319 GCA_027568915.1 Erythroxylum roraimae | reverse complement strand
TCTTAACATTTTTAACAAACCAACCATCATCAATGGTAATAGTAATCATTCCTTCATCTTAACCAACCATCATAATTGTAATGATTATATCCATTCTCATTCCTCACTATATTCATTCCTATTCCCATTCCCATTACCCTCTATGAATCAAGCGCCCCCTAAGAGAAAAAAGAAGAAACAATAACTGAATCTCATCGAAAACATGTATGTATCCTTACACAGTATAATAATCCCTAGGTAAGTAAATATCCTTGAGAGCACCGAACTGTTCAAAGGGCCTTCGAAGATCTTCTGGCTTGGATTTGAAAACAAAAAGATAAAATAAAATTGAAATCTATAATACTGTACAAAAATCCACAAGAAAGAAACTATAAGTTTGAAACTTTAGAATTAAAAAAACAAATGGGTAACCTGCAATCATGATGAAAGTTTCAAACAAGAAGACTAGTCGAAAGATCCTTACTCTTGCCACTGTATCGACCCCTAGGACTAGGGCTCTTCTCCTCCGATCACCGTAACCTCTCAGCGCAGATGGCGTGTATCTCCTCACGCTTATTTAATCGACTCCAGAAATAAAGCACTCTAAACTGTTGCAGGCAACAATTCAAGATACCAAAGTCGCGAAAACAAAGAAGAAGAATCAAAAAACTTGAAAGAAGATAGTAGTGGGTATAGTAATAGTAGTGCCTGTTTGTTTCAGCTTTTGAAAGCTCCAAAAGTGCTTTTTCCTACCGCAAAAGCTATTTTAAAGAAAAAATGAGTGTTTGGCTGAAAATTTCAAAAGCGCTTTTAAAATAGAAATAGCTTTTTTAAAAGCCAAAATACAACTTTTTTAGAAGCTAAAATTTGGAGCTTTTCAGAAAAGTCTCAAATTTTAACTTTTTCAGGTAGACAAAATCGCGTCACTTACGTATATATCAAAAATTTAAGACGCCTCTTTCTTTCTTTGGCTTTCTTCTGTTCTCACATACTCACGACTCTGATCTTCTCTAATCACTCACATATCATCTTTCTGACGACACCATACTCACAGGTTTGTTGAAATATTATTTGCTGTTGGGTGTCGGCGTTACCTTCCTTTCTGCGTTTATTTGGATCTGCGTTTAATACGCAGGCCTTCGTTCGACGTCTGCATGAACAACGCAGAAGAAGGTCTGCGTTAACAACGCAGACGTCGACGTCTGCGTTACCCATCTTCTTCTGTTTGCGATATTTACTTTTGGATCTAATAAATCTCTAGATCTCACGTTGTATCTGGTTTATTTAACAATCCTTGAACTGAAAACAACGTTTCACGATTTAGATTTAACCGCCCACATGAATTTTAAGCATAAACGCTTGACAAATGGAATAAAAAATGGATCTTTTGATGATCAGAAAGTGATGTTCACAAGCAGAGATTTTGAGTAGTTGCAGAGCTACCCGTCAAAAGGAGGAAGACAGGTCAACGAGAGACTATTAGATGAAAGTGTAGAAACCGAGATCTTTGTGAAGCCACGTGGAGTAAATTAATATAGTTAAAATCAATAAAAGTGCTTTTTATTTTTATGTTCCCAAACAATCTATTGTATAAAGCTCTTTTAAAAAAGTTGTTTTTTAAATTGACAGTCAAACAGTCAATTGGCTACTCAGAAAAGCTCTTTCTAGAAATGCTCTACTGACAAAAGCTCTATTTACATAAGCTCATCCAAACAGGCACGTAGAAGAGAAACAACTAGTTATGGTAGTTAGTAAGGACACATGTAAGGGTTAGATTAATGATGATTTTATTACACGATCCGGGAATATTGGGCTGCTATTGTTATAGCCTAAGTGGCAGAGTCTATAAAGGACAGGAATGAATAACAGAATATGGTTCTCCTCCTTCTCTCCAGTTCTTTCTGTTTCTCTTTCTTCTTCTTCTGATCTCACATACGAGCTCGACATCATTGAGCTCCCTACTTAATCAATCCAAATCCGGTTAACTCCTTTTTCACTTGCATCAAGTGGTACTAGAGCCCTCGCTCCTACCATACCTGTGACAATGGTGGAAACACGTTCTGGGGACGTAAAAAGGTTGGATGAGTCTTTTTCTTCCTTCTCTCAGGAAACCCAAGAATAGTTTGCTATTATTACCTCAGAGCTACAACAGAACAAAGTCGCTTGGCAAGAAACAACAGCCAAGCAAGTTAGTGATCTCACGGAGCTTAAAAAATTAATAGTGGAAATTCAGAACACTCTTACACAGTAATTTTCACAATCATCTAACCATAATAGTGGTGAACCCACTACACCTCCGACCACTCATAACAATCCTTCATAGGCACAAACGGATCCACCCCACCCACATACCCTCCATACTCCTGCTACAGAACCTCTCCTTCCAAAAACGCCCAAACCAACTCAACTACCACAACCACCTTTTGGTTCCCACCATACAGGCCATACCTCCTACCATACGAATCCAAATTTTTATCAACCACCCTCTCAAACCTTTCCCTGCACACAGCAAACAACTCCATATATGAATACCCATTTTGATAAACTCAAGAAACCAAAGAAATCTTTTCCCACATTCAATGGGTTTGATGTTAGGGACTGGATCTATAAGGCTAACCAATTTTTTGATATGGAGCCCCTCAGTGACACTGAGAAAATCAAATACACGGCTTATCATATGGAAAAACCAACACTGTATTGGCATCAGGCTTACACAAAGACAGTAGAGCTACACAACCTCACTTGGGATGAATATGTCACAGCAATTTGCAAGAGGTTTGCGGGATAACACCCATTAGCTGCTTTGAAAAATTTGACTCAAACAGGTGATTTGGAATCCTATATAGTTGAGTTTGATATGTCTTGGAATCTTGTGGACTTGAGTGAAGCACAAGCCCTTACTACGTTTATCACTGATCTAAAGGGTGAAACCAGGAAATTGTTGAAGATTATGAAACCTCAGTCCCTAACCTATGCCTAAAAAATTGCCAGAGACAATGAACCTGAGATGGAACCAATCAAACCACCCTAATCTAAGACCTACCCTCTTGCTCCATCCAAGGCATTTTTTCCAGCCCATTCCTCCACCCCTAAACCACCAAGCTATATTCCAAACAAAAACTATACACCCACTACTCTTGGCAAGAATTTCAGAAGTTCTGATTTAGATGCACGAAGGGCTCAAAATCTTTGTTTTTGGTACCCCAAAAAATTCACCCCAGGGCACCAATGCAAGAGTAAAAAGATCTACTCTATTACTATCACAGAAGATGTGGATGATGATTCCAGTGACGAATTCTATGATGTGGGCCAGCTGTTTAAACTTCTACAAAATCCTTCCAAAGTATCCCAATTTCAATTATGCAGCTTAAAAGTGCAAGAGCAGAATCAAGAGTAGGGTACCTTGAATTTTACGGAAGCCAGCCGTTCTACATCAGATAGCACCACTGATGTTAGAATTCAATAGGTTCTGGAGGCATTCTCTGACGTGTTTGTGGCTCCAAAAAGACTCCCTCCTGTCCGAAGGCATGATCACAACATTCCTCTACTTCCTGGTTTGCAACTTGTGAATAAAAGGGCATATAGGTACTCAAGAATCCAAAAGGACGTCATGGAAGTATTGGTAGAAGAAATGCTACAAGTGAGTATTATATAACCTAGCACAAGCTCCTTTGCTTCACCAGTTGTTTTGGTTAAAAAAAAAGATAACTCCTGGAGGTTTTGTGTTGATTATAGGGCATTAAACAACATTACCGTAAGAGATAGATTTCCCATTCTATTAGTAGACGAACTGTTAGAAGAATTATACAGGTCTAGTATCTATTCTAAGATAGACCTTCGATCAGGATACCGTCAAATTCAGATGTCCCCACTGGATGTCCACAAAACTGCTTTAAAAACCCATCATGGGCATTTTGAGTTCTTAGTTATGCCGTTTGGCCTCACTAATGCCCCTGCTACCTTCTAAAGCCTCATGAACACTATTTTTAAATCATTTCTTAGAAAATTTGTTTTGGTTTCTTTGATGACATCTTGGTCTATAGTCATACTTGTAGTGTTCATGTTCAACACTTACAAATGGTGTTGGAGATTTTGAGACAGAACAGGTTATTTGCTAAACACTTCAAGTGAGAGTTCGGAGGTGACAAGGTAGAGTACTTGGACATTTCATTTCCAATGATGGAGTCTCCACTGACCCTAAAAAGATAGAGGTTGTTCTCAATTGGCCTATTCCCACTACTGTCCGGCAACTCCGAGGATTTCTTGGGCTCACAGCCTATTATAAACTCTTTGTACAGAATTACGGCAGTATCAGCAAGCCACTTACTGCCCTCTTACAGAAGGATGTGTTTCTATGGACTCCAGCAGCGACGGATGCCTTTAACAAGCTCAAGCACGCGATGGTCACTGCCCCTGTGCTTGCTTTACCTAATTTATCTAAAGAATTCACTATAGAAGCTGATGTTAGTGGCTTGGGGATTGGTGCTGTCCTCACTCAACAAGGTCTATATTAGCAAAGCATTGTCACCTAAGCATCAAGTCTTATTAGCCTATGAACATGAGATGATGGCTATTTTACAAGTTGTAGCAGCTTGGAAGCATTATTTACAGGACAAACATTTCAAGATTAAAATAGACAATCATAGCTTAAAGTATCGATTAGATCAACGGGTTACGACAAGTAGCCAACATACCTGGGTTACAAAGCTATTGGGGCTAAACTATGAAATCATTTACAAACAAAGAAAGGATAATGTGGCAGCAGATTCTCTCTCTAGAATGCACAGTGCAGAATTTAATCAATTAGATGTTTCTACCTATTCTGCCGATGCTCTACAGTATGTACATGACAGTTGGCAATCTAATCCTAGAATTCAAAAGCTCATATCTAAACTTGCTGCTGATCCTACCTCTCATCCTAATTTTTGTTGGACAAATGGGTCTTTAACATGGAAGGGCAGACTTGTGGTGGGCAATGTTCCTAATTTACAGAAATAGCTTATATCCTAATTCCATGACAATGCAGTGGGCGGTCACTTAGGTATGACTGTGACTCTTCGAAAAGTCAGTAGTTTATCCTATTAGAAAGGGTTACAAAGGGCAGTCAGGTAATATGTGCGAGAGTGGGCAGTATGCCAATGCAACAAGGCTGAACCAGTGGCCTATCTTGGTCTTCTCCAGCCCCTACCCATTCCTCAAACCATATTCTTTGACATCAGTATGGATTTTCTCGAAAGCCTACCAAAATCTCAAGGAAAAGATGTTATCTTTGTGGTAGTTGATAGGTTAACTAAGTCCTCCCACTTCATGAGTCTATCTTACCCCTACACTGCTCATCAAACTGCCAAGTTGCTCCTCAAAAATGTCTTTAAGTTGCATGGAGTGCCTGCTACCATCACCAGCGACAGGGGGTCTGTGTTTCTAAGCCAGCTCTGAAAGGAATTATTCTCACTACAAGGGGTGGAATTACACTACTTTACCTCCTATCACCCTCAAACCAATGGACAAACGGAGGTAGTAAATAGATGCTTAGCTACTTGTCTCCGATACATGACTGGCGACTATCCTAAGAAGTGGAATGAATGGTTATCTCTCGTCGAATGGTGGTTCAATACAAACTATCATATGGCAATACAAACCACCCCGTTTGAAGCTCTCTATGGGGTTCCTCCTCCATTACACATTCCATACTTTCTTAAGGATTCTCTAGTGGCTGCCGTGGACCAATTCCTTACTGATAGGGAAGACATGCTTAAGAACCTGAAGTTTCATCTCCAACGTGCACAGAATCGTATGAAACAATTTATAGATAAGAAGCGCGCAGAGAAAACATTTGAAGTGGGTGATGCCGTGTACTTAAAGCTACAACCTTATTGACAAAAGATAGTAGCAACCAGAGACAATCACAAATTATCCCCTAGATACTATGGTCCTTTCGTGATTGAAGAGAAAGTGGGATCAGTGGCTTATCGACTTCGATTGCCTTCATCCGCTGATATGCACCCCGTTTTTCATGTGTTTCAATTGAAGAAGTCGTCGGGTAAGCAACCTTTGGGGTCTGTTCTACCTGCCTCATCTGATTTTTTGGCTCCATAACCAGTGACGCTACCTGCCTCATCTGATTTTTTGGCTCCATAACCAACGACGCTAACCTGCCTCATCTGGAAAGGTTTTTCTTCTGTCGACGCTACCTAGGAACTGGGTGGCGACTTCAAATTACTTCAAATCTACAGAAGGGGGTATTGTTCCAGGCAACAATTCAAGATATCGAAGTCGTGGCAGCAAAGACGAAGAATCAAGAAGCTTGAAAGAAGATAGTAGTGGGTATAGTAATAGTAGAAGAGAATCAACTAGTTATGGTAGTTACGAAGGACAAGTGTAAGGGTTAGATTAATGATGATTTTATTACATGATCCAGGAATATCCGGCTGGTATTGTTATAGCCTAAGTGGCAGAATCTGTAAAGGACAGGAATGAATAGCAGAATATGATTCTCCTCCTTCTCTCCAATTCTTTTTGTTTTTCTTTCTTCTTCTTCTGATCTCACATACTAGCTCGACATCATTGAGCTCCCTACCCAATCAATCCAAATCGGGTTAATCCCTCTTTCACTTGCATCATAAACCCAACAACAAAAAGTAAACAATAGCAAAACTTTACGTTTTGGAGCCGATTATAATTTGAAAAGAGAGTGTTAGAAAGAGAGAGACCAACTTAAAGAGATAAAGACCAAAATTAGGGTTTCTGAGACGGCGAATCCAGGCACGAACATCCTACAAATTTTAGTGCAGTGATGCTCATCTTTTTTCTGTGATATCGAATTTCGATTCGTCAATTTCAAATTTAAAATTTTGATTGAACTTATATAACTCTTTAAAACTAGTGTCTATAATTTTAAAGCTAAATGAATGTTGAATTGTTCAGTAGCTTTTCTTCGAGATTTTATCAATCACATATTTAATATACATTTAATTTATTACATATTTAAAATAAATAATTTAAAAATAATTTAAATATATAAATTCTTTAAATTTTAATGTATTTTTCCCTTAAAAAATATAACATCTCCAAAGCTTGCGGTTTTACTTCTTATAAAAATTATTCCTATTTAAAAATAAGAATTTAGTTTAATATTATACAGAAGACTTTTAAACTATAAAATGTAAATTATATTTCAATTGAAAAATAACATTAATTATTGTTATGAATAATACAATTATAATTATGGTTATATTTATAATAAAGAAACCACATTCACAATATAATGCAACTTAAACCTAATATGACGAATTTAAAATGATGCCTAATTGAAAGATAATCAGGGCTTGACTTGGTAGTCCAATTTGGATATAATTAAAATTTAAATAATATTATTTAAATTATTTATTTTATGAAGGATGATAAGACAAATTCAGTAACTGAAGATAAAGAAGGCAACGATGACAATGATTGAGCATTGGCAAGAACATTGTTTTTAAATTTTGAATCGGTTAAGAGTTTCGTTTAATATTTTGGAACAAGATTTTCATTGTATTTAAAAATTATTTATTTTGATTTTTATTTTGATAAAATTTCAAAGTTATGTTTAGCAAAATCAATTGATATGTAAAATATTACTTTTGGATTATCAATATATGTAGTTTAAATATTTTATAAGAAAATATTTGAATTTTGTTGCAAATAATAATATTAAAGAAAAACTTGTGACAAGCAGATTCTAGTCCCTAAAATTTGTACAATAATGACAAAATTAATCATTAGAGTAGTTAATTTTAATATGTTATTATGACAAGAAATAGTTATCACTAATTTGTTATGTTTATATTGAAAAAAACCTTTGTAACAAAAAGTTGATGATCAATTGACAATAAAATTTTTTGTCACAAAAATTACGAATAGCAGTGACCATAGTGATAGTTCTGGTTTTGTGACACTATTAACTAGACACTAACTAATTGAATTTTTATTGACAAAAGTCTTCATCACAAAAAGTAAAATATTGTGTGACGGTAAATTATTTCCTCACAGCAAGAAAAAAATATTAACGACCAAACTATGTTTTTTAACAACAAATAGAAAATATTAGTGACCAACATATGTTTTATCACAATTACAATTCATTCCCGCCAATTTACTTTGGCACCAAATTGCATATGCTTTTAGTGACAAAACTTAGTGATAAATTTTTTTGACACTATTAATATACTAATAGTGATAAATTAATTATGAAAATACTAAATTGTTACGATTACGATTAGTGACAGAATAAATAAATCATCGTAGTTAATCCAAACAATAGTGTCAATCAATTGTTTTGTCACAAAAAATCTCATATCTGTGACGAAATGATAGTTAGTCACAAAAAAGTTGTCACTAAATGTCTTAACTCTTGTTGTGGTTCTCTGAAGATAATACATAAAACTTGATCTACTATTTATCTAAAAATATATAGAGTCAATTATAGATAGCTAAATAAAATTGGAGTGGTTCTAGATTATTAATCTTATAGAGAACTAGTTACTAATCATATTAATGCTAGTTAAACAAACAAAAAAATAAAAACAAAGATTTGTTTTAAGGTAATTAAACTGATAAACTAATAAAAAGAAAACAAATAACTAATGAAAGAAATCAATTAAAAAAAATAGGGACTTAGGGTTCATATACAAAAAAAAAAAAAACCGATGTTGAAACTAAAGCTAATCAATACATAATGTTTTTTCATATTTGTTCTCCTGGTCCTTGCAACTTCCTCTTAAATATTGCTTCAAGTCTACTACCTCATCTACTTCTTACACATTATTCCTTTCCATACTAGTTCACTATTGATAGTTTTACATAAAAAACTTTCAATACTACAAGTATATAGATTGTAACATATAGTATAAAAGATATCATTTCTATAAGGATTATATAGTCACCCGAAAATTCTTGTAAACTTTTTTTAAAGTAAACAATAAGATGATTAACTAAAAATTAAACTAAAAAAAATTAATAAATAAACTATGTACAACTATTTTGTAGATGAAAGCTAGGAATTACTTCTATCTTTATTTGTTTTCCTTTTACCTTTTTGATTCAATCACCCTCAATCGTAGATATCGTATAGTTGTGAGTACCCTTTCTTAAGATCTAACTAATTAATCCCAATTGAAATAAATAAGAGTTGAGTTGCAATCTCTCCTCTCAAAATTACTCTTAACTACTCAATTGGATTTGAAGCAATCCTATAAATAACTAATAAATAATTAAGATCTCTCTTCAATTACTTATTATTTTAATGTTTAAAGGTCTATTGGGATACCAGCTCTCACTGCACAACATAACACAAGTGAATCAATCAAATTTCCTGATCCAAAATAATCATTATGAATATTTAACAACAACAAGGAAATAAGAAAAGAGTTGAGAACGAAATTTGAAATTCTTTTCTTTTCTTTGTGATGGAAAATCTGCTACCCCTTTTTTAGTTTCTTCTTCCTTTTTAGGTGTCTCTAATGACTCTAATTTCCTCCCCCCTTTCATACCTTCAATAATATCCTTTTCAGGTTTGCTTAAAATAAAAGGAGTAAGAGCTAGGAGCTAGGAAAGTAAAGGAGGGAGATGAGCAACCACCGAATGGAGTTAAATTTTCATTCCAAAATTAATGAAGATATAATAGAAATTAGAATAGACAGCTTAATTTAAGAGTGATTTTATAAAACTACAACATAGTTGTGATTACATGGTGATGGTATAGTTTTAAACTTCTAATGTGACAATTTCAATGTTTAATGTGTGTTACACAGTATATTTGATCAGATATGATCCATGTTTTTATCTTTCCTAATACACGACAAGTAATATTCTGATCCCAATTAAGTTAAAAAGATTAATGTTATAATTACTTAAAGCTTTGCAAAGAACTGTGATATTTTCTGGATGTGTGAGCACATTTGTTAGTTTATAATAGAATATCTTCCATTTTATGTGCCTAAGTTCATTGGGACAGGTGAATTAGTAAGCTAAAGTTTACGAAAGTTTAAGCATCCCTAAAATTATTTAAAGGCAGAAAAAAAGCATGAAATAGAAAAAGAATTCAACAAATGAAAACAAAATTTGTTTCACAATTGTGTTGACAAACTGAGAATTCGATCTTATAGTTAGTAAAACAAGGTTGAATTTTACAGGGGAAAAACTCAAAAGAAAAGACCGTAACTATTCTATTGAATAATCACAACTAAAAACAAAAATTATGCAAAGGACAAAAGACAGTACATTTTCAGATATCATCTTACCCTATGGAGAAAACAAGCTAGTCATTTGGCTGCTGATCTTCATTGCAATGTCCTTACTGCATGCCCATAATCTCTGTTTCCAGGAGAGTCAATGGCTTCTCTTGTATGCATCTGCTGAATTAAAGCACGGTAAGTGCAAGGAGTAGAATGTAGAAACGGTGTATTAAAAACACATCAAGATCAAGACTTTATGGGGAACACCATCATTACGAAGGAATTCAAGTAGATGTATGGATGTCAAGACACAGTTTCGAAAAAAAAAACAGTAAAAGCTCAATTGCATAGATAATAATTGACCATCTCTTGCACAAGAACAGAAATGGAAGTTTATGTTGAATGCAGCGCATAAGATTCACTGAAAGTAAAACGGAATCTCTGCTTGCCTTTTAAGGGCCTCAAGCAACCTTTTGCTCCCTTCTTCTTATTCCCATCCTTCTAAGTTCTTTCAGACTAGAAGCTACCTCCTGAATGAATCGAAGTCCCTCTTCTCCACTTCTCATCGAGTTAATTGTTTGCTGGAGAAAACTCCTGTCTGCCTCAAGTGTTCCTAACCTCTCATTCAGGTCAGCAACCTCATTTGAATAAGAATCTAGCCAAGCTCCTGCATGGGACACTGAAAAACTTTGTGTACCACAAGAAATTTCAATATTCTCTTTACAGCTGGATTCTAATTCATCAGGGGAATGGCCTCGACCAGACTTGTTTGCTTTGCTGGGATCCAGTGACAATCTGCTACTAAGCGCCTTTAATCTGTCTTCATTTCCGGAATATTGTTCACTGGTCAAGTCTTTTTGCAGCCCACTAGAAAAAAGATAAAGCTTCATCTCCAATTTCTTCAAATTTCGTAAAATATACAACTTTTCATCTTCAAAAACTAACGAAAAATTGTCTCCAGTACCCATAATCTTATCCCCAAATAGTGCATTTGGTCCTTCAACTTTATGGAGTACATCAGATTTTTCAGGAACTTGTTCTATGTACATAATTCGGCTAATTTCAGCAGGTCCAATATCAGAAGTGATCACATTAGAAGCTGGCATCATTGTACCCTCCAACACTGATTCATCTTGGAATTTATTCCTATAGAATTCAATTTCTGCTTCCAGATCTTGAAGCTCTCTCTCTCTCTCGGCAAGAAGGTCATTTGTTTTTGCCAATGCTTCCTCATCATACTCAGCTTGCTCTTCCATCATTCTTATGCACTGCAAGGCTTCCATGTGGAGTGTTGCCCTCTCCTCTTGCAGTCTTGTAATCATGGCCAATGCTTGATTTGCAGCAATTGCAGATGCATTTCTCTCTTCCTCTAGTTCTTTGTATAAAACACCTAACAGTATCTTATCATGATCAACCTGCCGTCTTAACCGATCAGTCATGCTTTCACCTTCAATTTCACTGACAATACTTCCATCCAGAGATAATCCAGACTCATTTCGGTCCAGTGAAATTCTCTGTTGATGTACATTCATTCCCATGGAAATAGTAGCATCATAAGTCCTTAATTCATTGCTATTCAAAGAGATATTTGGGCTCATTGATGGTCTAGGACTTGCATCATTTATTGAATGCTCTCTCGCAGCAGATAACTGTGAAATCAAGAGCTTCAAACCTTCACCAATTCTTAAAGACTCCTTATCATTCCATTGTTCTGCAAGTAAACCAGACAGCTGTCTTCCCTTATTGCCAACAGCAAGTTTATAAGCATCACCGAGATCCAACAAATTAGGAACTTCAACACTATCACCTGAAACAGGGTTTACTTCTGAATCTGCTTTGGTTGATGTAGCGGGCACATTTTGCATGTTGCAGATTCCATCACTGTCAGTTACGCACGTCTGCCAAGTCTCTTCATTTCTCGAAAAACCTGTAAAATAAAACACAAAAGGACGGACAAAAAGATTTGTCAAAGGTTAATGATAACAGTCAAGAAACCACAGTACTTGGACATAAACAAGCTAAGCTAACTTAGAAGCATTAGAAGCCTAGCCAGTGGTACAAATACGTCGTATCTGCATTAGTCTTTAGGCATATATCTTTCAAGCACTAATTCTCGTGCATTTGTTAGTTCTCGAATGTATTACTAATTTGAAAGGTGACTCTTTGATGGGAGTTTCTTTAACGTTTGTTGGTGGGGGAACATCATCTATGAAATTAAACTTACCCTCTACAGAATCTTCTGCAAGAGTTTCACCATAATTTGAAGATGGGGGAATATCACCAAGGCAAATAAGAATGTTGTGATTTGATGCTTCAATACAACTTTCTTTTGTTACCATTGAAGAGGAAATGTCATCAATTTTTTTATCCTCATGAATGGTATGGCACTCAGGTTTGCAGTCAGCTGATTGCCAATTAATTTCTTGCAAAACGTGCTCATCATTTACTTTATGCCATTCAAATGTTACACCTTTGGATTCCAGGACATGTGTGTGTAACTCAGAAACTGAAGTTGACAAATCAGGTGCAAAAACTGAATCTATCAGTTTTTCTGAGGACAAATCGTCCGGCAGGGTGAAAATGTGGTGTTCTCTCTGCAGATATTCAACTTCAACATCTTCTTTAAGATTGTTTTCAACAATTGAACCATCATGATCAGAAAACTGAGCTTCAGATTCCATATCAGAATGCATCTTTAGCTCTGTGTAGGCCACATGATGTAAAGGATCAAGACCACAACTTAAATGAGTAGTTCTGTGTGAAAGAGATTGACTACTTTTCTCCAGATTGTCATGATCATGACCAAATGCATCAGAATAAGGGACATCAAGATCAACGGCCCTGGAACTAAATGATATGGCCTGCAACAACTTTTGGCCACTATGTCTTGGAACCAATGATTCGTCACAACAAGTACAATATATGGTACCTAGAGTAGAAATTTCAATTAAGGGGTCCCAATCTGAGTCATAGGCACTATCCTTCCCTAGCTTTCCCACCAATAATCTGTATGTTTCAGCATTTGAATTATTGATTGTGGCAAATGAGAAGAGGCACTTTTGACACATTCCTTGGACATTGACAAGTTTATTGTGAGCATGACACAAAACTAAGGATGATATTTCTAATTTATGACTTCTGCATAATAAATCCCAATAATTTTTGAGTTTCTTATTCCCAAATATGTGATCAAGCCTCGAACATAGTAGACATGGAGTTTGCAATTCATATTGGCAGGCAAATTTTGTCATCAAGTAAGAAAATATAGCATTAATAAGCAGCATAAAAATTAGTAACCACTCAAGAGCAACAGATCCCAAAGATGTGATAATACTGTCGGTCCTTTTATAAGATTTAACAGATGGAATCGTTTCAGCGGCCATGCTCCAACAGGATTGACTGGCTTATCAAATACTGATTGATTGATGGAAGGAAACTCCAATTCTTCCAAAATTTTGATAATCCAGATCTAGACACAGCACTGTAACCACCAAAAAGAAAAGAAGAAATTAAAAAACAATTAAACAGAACATTCAGGAAACATAAAGGACTATGCATAGTCTCTTGCTGTAGAAGGAACAGAGAGCCAGATGAAAACAAACATAAAGATCAACCAAAAGTCCTGATATGAAAAAATTTGACAGAATTTCAAAATCAATAAATTGAATCCATCTAGACAAAGTTATGCAAGTTTAATATAACCATATTTCAGTCAACAAAACATGGATGAGAAGAAACGCATGTAGATTACGAAAACAGAATGTTTGAAATTGCCTGAGAAACTCAGGTGAAACCTGAAATTTGATTCTGAACTCAGGGCACATGAAAAACCAATTTTCTTGAATCATAAGTAACTGAAACAGAAATGGAAAATCAATTTCCAAATAAATTATCTTCCTGCAAGAATGCAAACACGCATCCAGGCAATAAGGATGCACTCTCGGTTAGTCAAAGGTATGCCCGGACAGCAATAAACACTCCATGCAAAGCAAAGGGAACCCTCGGAGACAAATAGTTTAAGGGACACAAGGCACGAACAGAACGTTGAAACCGATAAAAGTCATAGCAAAGTACGAAAGCTTCTCAGGAAAGTAAGTGGACTCCAAACCATGGCAATAAATAAAAAGCAAACCAGCTCAAGAATAAAACTGCCGAAGAAGGGAAGAGCGAAAATTGGGAAGAAAAAAAAAACCACTTGTAATCAACATTTGAAGCAAAGCCGAAAATAGAAACAGTAAATAACGAAACATTCACGACCAATCCAAGATTAAGATATAAACAAACAATGTTCACCAGGTAAGAACATGATTAAGACAAAAAAGGAAATAAAAAGAGAAACTGACTTGATCAAGTGATAAAGGAACCCAAGAAACTGGGAAGGATTCAAAGCGAGAGCATGAACTGAAACTGTCTCATCACGATATCAGAAGACATTAAACAAAACCCATTAACCAGTCTTCCGTGAAAGTGGACATAGAGAGAGACTCAACCAAGACAAGCTGCCCCAATAAGTAGTTCCCTTGTTTTCTCATTTCTTTAATATTATCCGGGAAAGCAATACAACAATGCACGTTGTTTTCAGACGTGTAACAAATATTCAAATACGACAGGAGAGAAAAGAAACAGAAAGTTGATGGCCACGCCGACAATGGCCAAAAAGTGGGCTTACTAAAAGACGTACCTTTTTTTTTGAAACGTACTAAAAGACGTACTTAAAGCTAATAATGTTCCCTTGTGGCAAAAGGTTGAATCCCCAACTCTAACCTCCCGTTTAGTTGCAGTCTTCATCACCGGGGACAGAGCACAGGACATTAAAATTCTGTCACTCCCAGCTGTTTGGTTCCTGTCTTGGGCGTTTTGTCATCTGCCACCGACAGACAGCGTCAATTAATTTCCGTCTACCTCCAAACCGTAGGACAAGCGACATTCTAACTCTGCCTCCGAAACAATACTGACGCGTTGTCGAAATAGCCCCTGCATCTCTCTCGTTTGTGGTCTCTCCTCCCTGCGACTCCCTCGTCCGATCTCGACCCTCGACCCACAAGCCCATCATCCGATCACCGTCGAACTGTGGCCTCGTCCGATCTCGACCCACAACCCCATCACCGTCGAACTGTGGCCTCGTCCGA
>JAOSBL010136641.1:0-15323 GCA_027568915.1 Erythroxylum roraimae | reverse complement strand
TTGCCAAATCCTAAGTGGGAGCTTAGGTAGAGGACGTAGGTCTTAGCACCGAACCTCTATAAAAACAGCGTCTGCCTTTCTTCCCTATACTCTTTATTTAATTTGATTAAATTGTTTTGTGCGTATTAATTCCGCGAATTTTTGTAGAGCTTATCAAAAAAGATTAAAGATCTATTCAACCCCCCTTCTAGATCGTTTACAGGAACGATATCCACTTACCGCTACTACATTAATTTGTTTTAACGGAAGTAATTTCTTTTATATTTGGTTGCAGGCGACAGTATCACCACTAATCAAATCTCAAAGATACAATACAAAGGAATTTGAGTTTCTTCCAACTTGAAGAACTTTACAAGAATAAGTTACTTAAAGCTCTTATAAAGAACTTTCTCTCAAAGCTCTCAAATCTCTTATAGATGATTGAATGTATAACACTTCACACAAATAAACTACAAAGAATGCCTTTATATAGGCTTACAAGAACTTTGGGACCAAAAAAGCTAAAACTATTTATTTCCTCCATTAACTCTACTAAAGAAGTGGGGAAAGATGTTTATCAGTTGCATATCATCCTTCCCACTTTCCCACTACTTAAAGAAGTGCTCCTGCTTTGTAAGGTAGTGCTTTCATTTTTTCAGGCTACTATTTGTATATTGTTTCCGTATGTCGTCATATCATTACATTTTGAAGTAAAGTGTCTCAATGAGCCTTCTATTCAGACATCTCGAGCCATCTTTGTGCATGATCTATCCAAACACGTCCATAGTGTAGTCTAATTGCTCCATGACCTAAATTAGCCAAAAATATGAGTCCTTGTATACTAAACCTCAAATGTTTATATACCTTTGGACCTCCTTGTTGAAGTTAAGTTCCTTCTTGTAGCATCAGATTCAACATGACTTAGTTGTGCCATCATCTTTTGGTATCACATCCAAATCTTGCATCCTGTCAAAGGTTTCTACCAATGAGCACCAATGCTCACCTACTCTCGAGTTATCATCGATGATGCCCACTTTTCCTTTCCTACTCATAAGTCTCTGCCTTGTTCCATCATCTCTAGTGTTAAACATCAGTCAAGGCTCATTAACACTTAACGATTCCACAATCTAAACTTAAAGGTCTAGCACTTATCTTATAATTGTGTAACAAATTAGGCATCAACAAATTAAGTATCAAATGATTTATTTTGCTTATGCCTTGAAAAATAAGTAAACATTTGAAAAATAAATCAATTATTGGTATCACCTCCTCTCCTTTTAACTTCTTATCATTGGTCGGCTTGGAAATAAGGCTTGGCTTGAAGTCACTGGCTGAGATTTGACTTAATTGAATTTTAGGTCTGATTCAAGCTTGAGGGGTCAGTTTGAGGTATGGTCCAAAAATTCTTAACAATCCAATTGTCCACCAAAACAATGTTGTTTTGAGAAAACTTCCTAAAACAACATTATTTTAGTCTTAAATTTAAAGAAACTAAAGATGTCGTCACGTAAAGCGACATTATTTTAGTCTTAATTTTTTTAAAAATAAAGAACATAACAATGTTGTTTTGGAAAACTTATCCAAAATAATATCATTTTGGGAGGTCTACTCGGGATTGAACTCAGACTCAAGCCATGCATATTCCTAAGGTTAGGTCAAGTCAGACTATCATACTTAGTAGTCGGTCATGTTGGCCCTATTTGATCTTTTCTACTTAAATTTAGTTCGATTATATTTAAACAATTCAAAATTTGATTATATCGATACTAAAATAATATTGTTTTGTTTACTCGATTTAATAGAAAATGAATACATTTTGTCCAGAATTTGAAGCTGCAACAAACCTATGTCACTAGTTTGAGTGACGAGGTTTATGCATAATCCCCTAGACTTTTTTTTTCTTTTTATGAACTCATGGACATCTGAGTATCGGTTTCTTTCTAAGGGTTATTTGATACTACTCTATTTTCAAACTCACCATAAAACTGTACAAGTTCCTTTTATAATTTTATTGATTTTTAAAATAATATTATTATAAGTTAAAACTTTTACTAAATTTATGTCAAATTATTTTAATATAAAATCACTATTAAAATTTATAAAAATTATTATTTAGAGTTATTAATTATTGATAATAAAAGTGTAGTGATATTAATAGCTAAATAATTTTTTTTGTCTGAATAAATAGTAGCTAAAATTAATAATAGAAGGTGTGACCAAATATTTTAAAAAAATTGTGATACGTAAATTAAGTCCTACTCTCAACTTTACACTGCACGTCCCAACAACGACATCACAAACATGATTTAGACAAATTGGGCCGAGAGGATCCTGCCCATTTGTAGATTTTCACTATTAGTTATTGTTAGACTCTTCAGCTAGACAAAAGCCTCGAGAAAATTAAAATAAATAAACTTTAATTAAGAAATATTTTTCTTAATTATCTAAAAAATATTTTCTTAATTTTAGGGGTTAATGAAAAAAATGATCTCAAACCTTCTACAATTTCTCAATTATAACTTGAAGTTTCAAAAGTGATAATTAATTACTCAACTTTTAAATTTTTTTAAATATAGTTCGATGTTAATTTTCCCATTAACAGAACTAACTTGAAAAGCCATGTTAAACGTGTTTTCTGATACGTAAGATTTCAGGTGTAATGTATGTACCTATCATACATTTGTAAATTTTAATTAATTATTATTAAATAAAACAATAAAAAGATGAAAAATAATCCATCTAATTTCACCCATCGCAAAAGTAAGCCATCTCTGGCAACTGTTTGTTCACTCACCACCTTGCCCACTGTGTAACACCCCATACCTGATAATGGAATCGGTATACCAAGTGTTACCATATTCTTAAATACTTAATACTTCAACTACAACATTTTTTATTTAAAACCTCATTATTCTAGTAATTACTATTCACTTTATAAAAATTTAGACAAAGTTTTCTCTATATTTACTTAAAACCTCCTACAAGAAACTTCAATACACTTCTCATGCATGTTACTCAACTATCCATCTCCATGTCAAACTCCTTGACAAAATAATTTACCCATCCTCCAATACATTTCAACACATCTAAACCAGATTTTGTACATAACTTTCATTTATTCATATATAATTCACAATAAAATCCTATAAGATCCTTGACTTCTTTATGTGTACATGCCATAACCAAAAACAAAATAAAAATTTGTAGTACATCCACCTCCAATTCTTTCGAGTTCCTCTATGTGACTCTTGTTTTGTAGTAGATCCACCACAGTTTTCTTCTAATTTTCTTCAAAACCTATGCGCGAAAAGAAAATTCACACGCTAAGCTATAGGCTTAGTGGTGTTCAAGCAATTCCATTTCACATTCACTTCAACCATAACGTGCATAATATATAATATTTTCACATATAAATATCTTCATTTATTTATAAGCATAAACAGGCATTTAAAATCAAGTTATGAAATACAAGCATGTATCTATTTTAATAATTCATATCTAATTACACAATGATCAACAAATTGTACATTCAATTACTAACTTCATTAGAAGTTCTTTAATCATTAATCATGCATTTATCTTGCCCTAAAGTAAAATCCATCGAAATTATATCACCAAGCCGGATAAGCGAGATTTTTAAAAAAATACAAGAACGAGTTCTCGGAACCATACGATCCATTTTTTTATACATTCATATTGAAACTGAGCTTTCGGAGCCATGCAGTTCATAACACAAACCAAATATCTTACACCAGAACCGAGCTCTCGGAGTCATACAATCCGATAACATATATCAAGATGCAGTACTGCTAACTCCCTAATTGGCATGCTAACCTTATCACATTCCTCCAATTCCTATCTATTTTACTAGGTGCAAATCTAATTAAATTCCATTGAAATTTCATAATAAAAGCTCATAATAACCAATTTAAGTTATTCCATATTCGGCCAGAGTAAATGTCTTTTTTTTCTTTTCGTTATTGGTTTTAATTTAATTCATACAACATTTAAGACATATTTATCTCACCAATTAATTAAAAATAACATGTATATCAAGTTTCTTAATTCAAACATAATGTATGCCAATGGGGAAAGTATAAATTATAAGTCCAAAATCTCAATTAATCACATGTACTACTTCATTTAACATCCAATTAAATATTTTTAACAACAATTTCGTAAACCCCCAATTTTCTCAAGAACCCTAAATTTTCTAATACACAATTTTTAGGAAAGGAGAATTGCAAGAACATATACCAAATTAATGTCCAAATCTTCAAATTAAACTTCCATAAACTTCAATTTCATCATCAATTCCTTATTCATTCTCTTTCTCTTTCTCGCTCTCTACAATTCCTCTTCTTTATCTTCACAATATTGCATAACAAATTCAATTTCATGAATTTTATTCATCAATGCATGCAACTACATCAAAATCATGTATTAAAAATAATTAAAACTCCATTAACTCACCTTATAAATTTTCGGGTACTATTCATCAAGAACACTCATACACCTTTTCTTCATCTTTTCCCAATTTTTTTGTTAATATGGTGAGTTTAGGGACCCTAAGTTGATGATTTAGTATTTAATAGGTGATTTGGGGGATAAAACTAACGAAAATTGCCTTGAAAATGTAATAAGTGAAAGAAAAATGGAGAAGCAAGGAGGGAGGTATTCTTGGCAATGTTTTGGAGAAGAAGAGAATGTGAAGTTGACAAAAATGTCACGTGATCCCTCATTAAAAGTTTTCCAATTCTTTTTTTTTCCAAAATTAACTTTTTTTTACGCCATTCTTTCTTTTTCTCAATAAAAAATGCCCATAAGAAAAATATCAACTTCACATAGAGACCTTAATTAATATCATTTATTTTCGTTAATAGTTTCAGGTCTGACTTTCACCCTTTCTCATATCAAACTTTGACCATTGGTCAACTCTTGGTTAAACCCTTAAAACGAACATATTTGGAGCTCTAATTTGATCCTTGGGCTATCTTTGAACAAAATTATCTAATGCCAAATAAAATAAAATCCATTTTGGGTCTAGAATGTCACTATTCACCTCGAGATATACTATTCACGACCCAAAAAGTACTATTCATAAAAATGAGATTTTTGGGACGTTACACACTGTCTGCAAAGCCGCTTGCTCGCTGTCTACCAACCCACTTACCCACCATCTCCTCACCAACTAGTTCCTCTTAACACGATAATCTCACCATCATTTGAATACATTTTTCTCCTCTTCGCAAGCGATTAAATGGTATGTCTTCTCTTTGTTTTGATTATTTTTCTTTGTTTCGTATTTGATTTACTGTGCTTAATATCTTTCCTCTTATGGCCACACTATACCTTTATATTTTAGGATTTTGGTCCTTCGTAGGACTAGTAGTATGACTTTAGAGGAATTTATATTACAAATAGTTGCAAATGTGGAATCTATAGCATATTATTCTCATTTTTGCATATCAACTGGGTGCCAATAACCAATCAACTGAAGCTTTGATGAATAGATAAGAATTTGGAGTATGCCACCAAAAACTCATCGAGTTCATAATATGATTAATGATTTTGTACTCAAAACATACAGTAGTCTCAATGTATGACATTAGTCTAATTTTGACTAGAATAATGATTGAGAAATGAAGGTTGTGTTTCTGAAGCATATAGTAAATATTACCACATAATTCTAATAACTTGTTTATATTACCAAGTGTATTATTGTGCAGAACCCTTAAATATTTGGCTTGGAAAGCATTGTCTTGTCTCATAAAGTAGTTTAAGTTAAAACTATCCTAATTCTAACTTCGAATGTTAAGTATAAGAAAATATTTGGTTCATTATAAGCATAAAGTTTAATAAAAAGATATAAATATGATGAGCTTAATGCTATAATTTCTAATAGAAATTGGACCATAGCATGCATGTTCATGTGATAATAAGACCATAGGAGTATAAGACTATTGTATAAAGTGATTGTGCTATGTAAACCAAAAAGCATGATGAAGTGTTATATGTTATTGGTTTGAACCTTGATGAAGCCCTTATGCTTTCTAGTGAATAAAAAGAATGTAGTTACGTTATATCCTTATCCCAAACGTTGTTGTATAAATAAGAAGAAAAAGGAAAACTTGTGCTTTACCTATATTCTTACTTGTTCATAATTAGAGTGAGCACCAGTTAGATCCTCTGCTCTACATACCAATCGACCTTTTTTTAGTTCATTGATTTTTTCATTTTTTCATCTATTTTTCAAGCTTATGAAACCAAGTTATTAACCCTTAAGTACATAGTAATTAATGATATGGACTTAATCTCTACTTGACTGACTATTATAATCCAATTATTTGTCTTAGAAAGAATTTTTTATTTTGTTCTAGTCAACTAAATAGATCACAGTACATGTTTTAAGTATGACATCCACCATTAATGCATTTGGATTATAAGAGTCAATCAAGTACTGTGATCTATTTAGTTGACTACATCCACCATTAATGCATTTGGATTATAAGAGTCAATCAATTAGTGATTAAGCTTCATAACATTGATTACTATATACTTATGGGTCAATTAAATAGATCACACTAAATGTTTTAAGTTACGAATCCACCATTAAATGCTTTAAGTTAGGAATCCACCATTAATGCAATAAAGTTATAATGTACTTTAGAATAATTTGATGGTGGTTTAACAATTCAAAGCATATCTTAATAACCAATCTTCTCTTAGCTTCTTGTACTTTTCACATGATTCATACTGGTTGGCTTAACTGTCAAAATAAGCTTTTCTTGCTCTCTTTATCACCAATGTTATCAAGTTAGGTAATTTATGATTAGGATTATCATGATATCAATTGATACTTTTTGATGTAAATTATCCTATTCATCCATGAAGTTTTTATTAATTACACTCACCACGTATGGATCATTTGGTCTCCATTGCTTCAAATTTGCATCTTATCTAATTTATATTGTTTAGTTGAAAACTAATGATATAACTATTTGTTTTATGATTGTTGGTAAATTTTGAATTTCATTATGGTAGGGTGTTAGAAAGACATGATAATAGATATATTAGGGGTAAGACTAAAAGGAAGAAGGATATTGGTAATAATGAATTTAGCATGCTACATAGAGAAATATATATGTTTTACGAATCTCCCAATGAGTCGATGAGAAGCTTAAAGGACTTAACCTTACAACATGATAAAGACATGTTGGCAATGTTTAATTACATGGAAAAAAATGAACTACCACAATATTGAAATCTATATAAGCATGGTTATGAGCGGATGGTCAAGAATTTGATTCTAATATTGGCAATGACTTTGATGCTATACATAGCAAAATATGAGTATAAATTATGAAGGGTTTTCTAAGTTGAAGTAGAATAAGATGATGATTTCATTGTTATACAAATGACTGAATTTGGAGATGATTCAGTTGATGATGAGTTATTTGCAACTGATGATGAAAAATATGTACTACGAGAACAAATAAGAATAGATGTGTCAAGACTGTACATAGTGGGTTTGAATGTAATAATGTTGTGGATGGGGTTAGGGAAAGGATTACGATAAAGATGGTGATTATTTCAAAGATACACAAAGACGAGAAGGAAGTTCACATGGTTGGTGTAGTCAATATAAGGATAATGATGTTGAAGTTCAATCACCAATTTGTAGTGATGTTGAAGCATGTATTCCAAAAAAGAAATACATTTTCTTTAATCTAAAAGTGGATATGAAGGATTTTAAGATTGTGATTAGTATAAAGTTTAGGATGAGAAGCAGTTGAAGGAAGTAAAAGGAAACTAAGCTATTACTAATGGATATGATAAGAATGTAGATTGTTTGTGAGCCATAATGTGCATTTCGGGTATATGCTAGCTGGATTGGAAATGAAAAGACATTTGCTATTAAGATAGTAGAAAACAAACATAATTGCATGAAAGTGCAAAGAAACAAGCAAGCAAGTAGGAAATGGATAGTAAATGAATTCTTACACAAGCTCTTGAGGAACCCAAATTGGCCAATTACTAAGATGATGGATAATCTTCACATAAAATATACACTACATGTGACTAAATCTCATTATTATAGGACTAAATGAGAAGTTATTGTCATGTTATAAGGATCTATAGAAGGTTATTATGCCAAGTTATGGTTTTATGGGTAAGAGTTATGACGAGCTAACAAAGATAAACAATATATTATTCAAACTGAACTTGATGAACAATATAAACAGTCAATATTTAAAAGGTTTTATATGAGATTTAGTACTTTGATGTATGGTTTTCTCGGTAGATATAGGAAAATAATTGGGCTAGATAGATGTTCTTGGAAGACATTTCTTAGAGGCGTTTTATTAGCTATAGTTGGTTGTGATGGAAACAATAAGATGTTTCCTATATTTTGGGTTGTGTTTAAGGGAGAAAATTACTTGGCATTATTTCTTGAACATTCTTAATAAAGATCTAAATATAAGTGGGAATGCATGGACTTTTGTAAACAACCAACGTAATTTTATAATACATACACTAGTTTATGTATTATAAACATGTGATGTTTATTTCTTTATGTCCAATTTGATTAAAATACCTTTTTCTTTCTTCAAACCGTTATTTATGTGTGACCCCATTAGGTTCCTAAATATATTTGCAATGGATATAAATGATAATCCTAAATCATATTTAGGATTAGATAAATTAAATTTCTTTAATTTATCTTTAATTCTTTAATTAAATAATGTATATTCATAGATCAAGACTGACGTTTAATAATGCATCATGACCACTCAAATATTTAGGATGTTAAAGTAGTTTTGACTAACCTTTTCATATGTAATTTATTTTATAATTTAATCATTTTATCATACAATGTTTTGATTATATTTAAAACATGAAAATAATTTCTAATATATTTAAGTCTAATCATATTAGTTCTTCACCATTAGTAATTGATTCTATTAATAACATTTGAAAACTATTTTCAAAAGTGTGATTCCATCTTGACCAACGATTTCCTTAATCAATATTAATCTAGCTTAGTGAAATATTCTCCCTAATTACTTTAGGGTGATGAATCTTATATTGATCACTCACTTATCTCTGTATAGTTCATACTATATCCAGTAACTACTAATTAAGTTACCTTTAACTAAAATAAGTCATAAGTAGTATTAAAATATAGCAGTCTCTATACAAGATACTTTGGAGATCTCAAGTCAATTGATCACTTATACAATTATCACAATGAGAATTTCTATAGGCATTCAAGTAATGTTCTCATATGAGAAAGTAAACTTGTTCTCTAACAAGGATTCTCTTATTTATTTAAGTATCTATATACTTTAGTCTATGAGATCAACTACTTCTTTTAAAAGAAAGAAACTATATAACGTGTACTAGTCTTTTTACGCTTTATCAATCTCCAGTCTTAATATAACATTGACTAGGAACAATTTAGAGACAATAAATAAATGCAATATGAATCTTATAATTTTGTTTTCATCGTAATTTTATTTACAATGTACATTTATCCTACATAATTTATCATATATATATAATAGGTATAAGATAAAGAATGTACTTAAATAATTATGTTACTAAACTATAATCAATTGATTGATTTTAGGATATAAACTAATAATCTTCCACTAATAACAAGCCAATTATTTAAGTATTTAATACGATATCATAATATGTTGATATTAAAAATAATTATTTCTAAAATTAAAAGTCCTAAAATATCAAATATTTATTTATAAATATTAAAATTGGTTTTCAAATTTAATAAATATCGATAAACAAATATTATTTTAAAGATTTTCCTTATATAATTATTTTAATAAAATATAAATAAATAAATAAATATTGATGATAAAGGTGTAACTATATTAATAATCAAAAAATTTTATTTTGTCTAAAAAATATGGAAACAAAAATAAATAACAACTAATAGAAGGTGAAACCAAATATTCAAGGAAAAAAATTGTGACACGTGAATCAAGTCCTAGCTCACTAGCTATAGTCTCAAGTTTGCATTCCATCGAAGACATCATGAATATGATTTGGCAAATTAAGCCAATTTGTGTATTTTTCACTATTATTTAGTAGTGGACTCTTTGGCTAGATGGAAAGTCTCAAGAAATTTTGTTAGGCATATTGATTGTGAGTTGATAAGGCCAAACTTTAGCGCAACTGATAAGGTTACTCTTTTGTGATTAGAAATTACAGATTTAGGTCACTGAAATAGTCTATTTGTAAAATATAAGAGAAGACTGCGTACAATTGATGACCATCACCCAACCTTCGCAAAGTGAGGAGCCTTGTGCATTAAAATTTACCCTATTAATTGTTGGTTGATCTTGGTTTAGTGGTAATGGTTAAGGTAGGGTTCCATGATTGAATCTGCCCCTTTCTTTATTTGACTCAGTAGGAAAGTGTTTGCGAATTACATGTTACACCACAATATGGGCGTTATATTAGAAGTAGAAATTGCATTACATATGAACACAGTTTTGAGTAACAAGAATATTAGACAAAGTTTTGGAAAAAAAAATTTACAATAGAGATGCTTATTAATATTACCAAAATTTGACTATCTAGTTAGATTGAAAATAGGATGAGTTATTAAGGTAGAAAGAAATTGGATATCATCTACCTCCTAAGAGATGGGAGCTTGCAATGGAAGATGTGCACGAGAATGCCTTATTCACAAAAGATGGGCAGGACAAGACAAGATCAGAAAACCCTTGACGATTTCTAAATTTGACGCCACTAGTAGAAATGACAAATGATGAAACTTCAAGTAGAGGAACATCACCTTTCAGGATTTACGCTACTTAACACATACTTGGTGTAAAGCTCATTCCTAAAATTTACCCAACAGCCAGCACATATTCTACTAAACACTTATTAAAAAAAACAGTAGCTAGAAAAATACAGACAACCAACGACAATCACCATCTTCTTCATCTTTTCTCTTCATTTCCCAGCTGGTAGGTGTGACTAAAAATACCCTCTGTCATCTACATCTAACACTTCCCTCATAGGTTCTCTCATTGTGTTTTTTTTTGCAGAAAAATTGGAGGAAGTTGTGGATCTTTACAACCCCAAAATCCCTCACACTTAGGTAAATTTCTAGCTGCAATTTTGTGACTTTTTGTGATTTTGATCATCCTACACTAGTTTATAATTGGTTTGCATATTGCGGTTGTTTAGGACAATATTTGAAGTTGCATGAAAGGATTAAAAAAAGGGAGAAAGTGTTGCTAGAAAATTGATAAAAGAAGAATAGATAGGAGAAGAGGAGGGTAAAGAAGATGACATCTTTTGAAAATTTAAGTTGCATGTAAGTGCAGAATAGGAAATGCAAAAAGTGAAAGGTAAATTTGGAATTTAGTTGCAAGAAGGGCATTTTTGGTATTAATTGAAATGGATGAGGGGTAAAATGGAACTTTTAATTAGTTAAGGGTATTTTAGTAATTATGGTGGTTAGGTTAGTAAGAATATTATTTTTGTAATTAAGAATAAATTAGAAAAGAGAATAATGTTAGATTATTTAATGTAATTGGGTTCGAAACTTTTTCTAAATTAGTCTAATAGAATTTTGTAAATTTTAAGTTCGAAAATCTGATTAAGGAGTAATTGGGACTATCAATTAGTTGAATCTGAATTTGAGGTAAGGATAATCTTGGACTTTGCTCTTAAAATAAATATTTTTTTGTTATTAATAAATTATATTTTGAATTATTTATTAATCAAATTAATGATTAATAATTACATACATGAATTATGTTTATTTTATTTCACTAATAATTAACAAAGTCAAGGTGTTTCATGTTTATATTTTTATATTTTGTTACACTTTATAAGATGAATTGCTTGTTAATTCGACAGAAAATGTGTTAATTAAATAGAGATTGGTTAATAATATGTTGTGAATAATTGGTGAAAATTGAGAATTGGTGGCTTGCCTGAGATAGGATACATTTGATGGTCTTAGATGGATAAGTTGTGTCTATATAAGTGAGTAGTAGCTAGGTATCTGTCCGTGGAGCAGATACTAGAGCATCTTGAGTCCTGGGGATGTCCTAAGTTGATGGTTAGATACCAGGATATCCTATGTCGATGGCTAGATGCTGGAGTAGTACCAGAGTATCAAGAGAGATTGAGGTACCTTGTGTCGATATTTATACATTTAATTATGTTTCCTCTTGGTGAGAGATTTTGATGAGATAAGATGAGCTGACAGATCATTGAATGTAAGCCTACTGGATTAAGTAGGGCCTAGGCAATTTAGTTAATGATGTAATAAAGCATAAATGACAGTTATGTACTAATATATGTGTTAATCATTAATTGGTAAAATTTTTGACATGTTCGTTAATTTTTTGGATTAGATTGAGTAATATTATGTATGTTCATATTATATGTATATTTATTTTATATTTATTTATTGAGCTTTTGGTTTTAAGGGTACAGTCGGTTACGGTTATTGAGTAGGCAACTCACCCCTTTCCATTTTATTTTTCTAAGAGATCCCTAGTGCATGTGATAGACAGAGTGAAGATTAGGTGAGGCTAGCTGATTACTTTTGTAAAGTTGTTGGAATGTTTTTTTTTTTTTGGGACAGCTCAGGTAGTTGTGTTATATAGAATAACATATCTCTTTTAGAGCTAATGATAATTTTGGTAAGCAACGTTATGCTTTGGGAATGATCTGGATAATTGTGTTTTAAGAATTTTTGGAACGTCACGATTGGCCTAGCTTTAGGTTCTAAATGGGAGCACACTAGGCTAAGTTTTAACACCAACTCCATTTCTTTTGCAACATAATCTATGCCTAAATTTGGATCCTTAGTATCAAGATGTGCACCTCTAAGCCGGTGAGAGAACACCCAATCGACTAGAATAGTGTCCTGGTTTACTTCTACTGGCCTCCTTCCACAAGCAACCTCAAGAAGAAACACTCCAAATGCATATACATTAGTGCTTGTAGTGGCCTTTCCGGTTCGAGCTTGTTCTGGTGCAAGATAACTAAGAGTTCCAGCAATGCAAGTTGTTTGCGGATCAGTTCCATGGTTATATAACCTTGCTAGCCCGAAATCTCCTAACCTTCCACTCAGTTGTCCATCTATCAAGACATTGCTGGCCTTGACATCTCTATGAATCACAACTTGTTCCCACTCTTCATGCAGATAAAACAATCCTAAAGGTACTCCTTTGATGACTATAAACCTTTGGTTCCATGTCAATGTGGTCTTTGGTTGATCTTGGAGGTACTTGTCAAGAATTCCATTAGGCATGTAGTCATAAACCAAAAGTAGCTCTCCTTTACGTTGATAGTAACCCAATAGCGAGACCAAATTCCTGTGATGAAGCCTTCTAATACTGACAACTTCTGCTACAAATTCCTTCATGCCTTGTCTTGATTCATATGACACCCTTTTGACTGCAATCTTAAGCTTAGATTTTGGTAGGACACCCTTATAAACCCTGCCAAATCCACCAAAACCAAGAAACTCTTTTTCTTTAAAACCTTTTGTGGCAATATACAATCCATGTAATTGAATCTATGTGGTCCGCAATCAAGCTCCCAATCCTCAACCTCTTCTGCAAATGTTCTTTTCCTTCTTATGAAATAAAAGACACTTGAACCTGTAACTATCACTAGAGTCACAGATATCACAGGTATCCTAATTGTTAACAATTTTGATGCCCTCTTTGGACCCATTCGAGGAAGCTTAGGGAATTGAGAGATCTCTAATGCTTAAGCTTGACCATTCATCTTAAAGCTCCAACTACGGATACAGTGTGATGTTTCAACAGCACCAGTAGCTGGTGAGAAGCCAATATACGAGGTATCACTAATTGATAAAGCAAAAACCCACAAGAGATACCTTTAATTCGGATAAACGACAGTGTCTGTCAAAGTTTAAAACAACAATAAGAGCTTGCAAAGCGAGAGGAGCTTGTTATACAATAGGACCCTATTTTAGCAATAGGAGCCTGTTAAGCGATAGGAGCCTACTAAAGGATAAATCTAGTTAAGACAATTTAAAACAGAAGGTGCTTGTTAAAATGAAAGGAGCCTTTAGCAAGTTGAAAACAGAAGGAACATACTATAATAGTGAAGTCTTGCTGAAATGAAAACACACTCAATATAATGCGAAAATATAAAAGTTACGGAGAGAGAGAAGAAGGACGAGGTCGATTTATACTGGTTTGACTTACATCCCAAGCCTACGTCCAGTCCCTAAGTATCCAACTTGAGTGTTTCACTAAAATCCCAAGTAGGAATTTAACGAGCCTCTTCAAGCTCATGAGTACATATTTTTCAAGGCTCTCCAACCTTCCAAACTAGTAGTATTTAGCTAATCTCTACAAGCTCTCAACAAATAAAGTTTGCTCGATATGAGCTTCAATGATTTCTCTCAAGAAGAACTTTCACTTTCTAAAGCACAAGAGATTTGATAATGATATCACTTTCAAGAGTATTAATACTATTGATATATTCAAGAATCTGATTTATTTTCCCGAAAGCAGTGGCTCTTCCTTAAGTAGACATCTTCTTCAAGTAGTCGTTACTTCTATTATATCTTGAACTGACTTTGAATCTTCAATACCATACTTGATAAAATCTTCTAGTATCTAGATGTTAAGACAAATGATCATATCACAGAGCTGATTGTGATTTTTAAGATCCCTCCAGATATTATGGAATCATTTCTAATAAATCAGGTAAGTTCATAAGGAAGGTTTCTGCTAGAAAGGAAGCATTCATCATATGATTTTATTTCCTTTGAAGAATTAACTTGTTAGTAATAGAAGGAAATAAATCCAATTTGAAAGGTCATCTCAAAATCATTAAGTCTTGAGCTAAAAATCTTCCCCTTTTTCATGATGATAAACAATAATAGATATATTTTCAAAATTCAAACAAGAGTCCGAGATACACCTGTCAGCTTTATAAGTTCTTACTGAATAGAAGGGCCTTTCATTTCTTAGTAAGAAGCCTTTCCTTTCTCAATAAGGAGCCTATTGTTAATAAATCACAGATTAAAACTTCACAGATTCAGTTAGTAATATATGTCACAGATTCATCATGCAAGTAAAAGTTAGGCAAGCATATCATACATCTTTCAGCAAAATATACCAACATCTTAATTCTCCCCCTTTGTCATTATCAAAAAGTAGAGGGAAAAGAATGAATAAGGTAAAAATAGCAACAAAGTTATCAAAGAGATATATAACATGTTGGGACCCGTTACCGGAACCCAACTTCTTCACAAATCCATAACAAATATCCATTCTTTTACTTGCTCTGATACCACAAATGTT
>JAOSBL010136614.1:0-15330 GCA_027568915.1 Erythroxylum roraimae | reverse complement strand
CATATAGCTAGCGTTCCTTCTGAGCCAGGATCAAACTCTTTTTTTGACTATGATTGGGCCCTGCAGTGGTAGAACCTAGTGAACCAGACATACGACTGGAAACCTGAATAGCCCTTCTTCTCTTATGAGATTTCGAGGCTAGCTTTTTATCGTACTATACCATCCAAAGAAGTAAGGAGAATTCTCATCCCGGTGCCAAGTAAGCCAAGCCGGCAGCGTCAGGGATAGGGTACGGGTCTTTCTAATGAATTTACATAAATAAGAGAGAGAATAGCTAAGCCTTCTGATGAGCCAAGATCAAAAGCTAGAAAGGGTATTTTGGTAGTAAAGAGAGAGCCCCGATCAGTAGATAGAGATGGCCTTTAGCAAGAGGCTCAACCGATAGTCCAAAGGTTCTAGACCCAGACGCGAGAGTAAGGTTATAACGAGACTAATAAGTAGAAAGTACACGCCCCTTGCATTTTGAAAAGGAACTCAAGCCCTAGAAACGTCTGAAGCCTATGCTTTTGCTTCGGAGTTCGTGTCGGCGGGAGGGTCCTCGTTCATTTGTTTCCAAAACTCTAGGAGAAGGGTATCCCCTTTTATGAAGCGGATTCGACTGGAGATGGGTATTCAAATGTAGATTCATATGCGTCCGCCTGTATCCGCAGATGAAGATGAGGATTTAGCTTCTTCGGGAGATTATGGAACAACGGATTCTTATTCTTTTGATGGCGGGTGAAACAGTGGGCAATTCTATATTATATAGTCTAATTGAGAAGCGCATGCGTCTTTTTCTGCGCCGGTTTTGCTTATCTTTTCAGTCCAGTGACTGCAGATACGTCTACTTTCTCTCCTTTGGTTCTAGGCCCCCAACTGGAGCTATTGCTTGTCGGCTTCGGGCTGCAGCGGGCTCTTAGCCAACGGTTACCGTCAAACCCTTCCACGGATCACTCACCTACTTACCCTGAGACCAATGATCTTGAAGCAGAACCAGCTCCACTGATGATCATCGCGAAATCACACTAAGAAAGGTAGATGGGAACAGCGCATAAACGGCTTATTCCTAATTCCTAAGGTAAAAGGGTTTCCCTTAGATTATGCCTTTCCACTAGACTACAATAAAGAAAAGAAGACGGTGACTCTACGAGGAATCAGGCTTATAAAAGAAAAGGAGGGACTCGAAACAGCCAGTTCCTTTGATTCAAGGTCTTCAACAGCTCCAAAAAGAAAAGAGTATATATAGTAGTACCTAGTCAGTATTTGAGGTGGTTTAATACGCTTTTCAGAGTGAGTGCATTGAAACAGAGAATCATCCATCTCCGATTGAATCTCCCTCTCATCATTAGGCGAATGCCCGTGGAAATGCATCCTTTGAGGACTAAGAGCTGGTACTCGAACTCCTGTTTTGCTTCAAAGGCCGAGATTGAAGCTTCTAAACCGCTAATGTTGATATATCCGAAATGCCAGTTGTACCCCCCTAGTACCTTCCCCTTGGGGTATTCGGAGTCGGAAAAGAAAGTCGTTCATTTAGCTCCTGTTCCTGCTAAAGGGATTGTAGCTTCTCCTGCGTACACTAATGCTGCGCACCTTCTAGTTCTAGTGAATTTAGCCCCGTCTAGCAAAGGTTATTCTGGTATCGAAAACCAAAGAAAGGAAAGAACGTAGGGTCTCGAAAACCAGAGAAAGGTTCGATGTAATTGACTTTGAGGCGAAGCGACCTGCTTTAGATCTGAATCGTAGTTCAGATTCAAGTTGGTTCATTCAGTGCCTAAAGCAAAGCATTTCGTTCTTACCCCCAATCTCTGCTAATACAAGATAATGATCAGACCCCAAAGACGGGTATGTTCCGGTTCAGTCTCTAAATGCGGTCTCGGTTCAGTCCCTTGGAATTCGTGTTGGAAGGAGAACTGGTGCGAAGCAGTCGAAAAGGTAGATGAACTAGCAATTCCCGCTCCCGGGAACAACTCATAGGTCACTCCCGCTGAAGCCACTATTGATTGGGCTGGGGCTCCTGCGTACAGCATTTGTTTTTCCTATAATGAAGTAGTCAACCTGCTCCCAGTCATTTCGCATTTCTTAATTAAGGCTCGGGAAAAAGGCCAGCATAAAATGGTTTTTCCAATGCACTCCCTCGGGGAAAAGGGTATTCGGGGTTCCGAAAATCACTCCTTCGGGTAAAATCAAAGGGCAAAGTACATGGGGGTTTGGGAAATTCGATTTCCGCTCTATCCGAATTGAATGTCCCAGGGGAGCTCCTAGTGGAACAACGGCGAACTCCTCGCTCCCAAGAGAGGGTTGGCCCCTACTCTATTAGGCGAGCAAGCCCCAGAGTATGGGCGAGTGCCGGGTAAAGCCAATCCGGGTTTCAGGGAACAATGCTTAACAGCCTTCCCCAGAGGGGTTTGGGGCGGGAAAGACGAGAAAGAAGTCAATCGGGGTTGGCAAGTCCCAGTCTAAAAGAAATTCTACACGCTCAAAATCGGCATTTTTGCCTATAAAACAACGAGCTACTATCATTTCTTCATTATAGATTGATATCTTCTTTGAACTTAATGTACAAGTCTTAAAGGCAAAGAATCTCTATATTCTATTAGCTGAGATCTCAGTCTAGCCCGTGCCTTCTTTGTTCTAGCTTTCTCTGATGCTTAGCTGAATCCGAGCCGAGGGTTGAAAGAAGAAGCTGCTTTCAAATCTTCCGAAGACATCTTGCTGGACAGGAAGAAGCATACATAAGTGGCCTCTTTATCTCACCGGTGACATCGGCGAAAGAAAGAAGGCTCCCACGGGGCGAGATCGACCCTGGGGCCTCCATCAACGTGATGCCATTGCGGGCCCTAGCCTATCTTGGAATGAATTCCTACGAGCCGGCTAAGTCAGACCAAAGAGAAGGGTTTACTCGTAAGTAGGGCTCGCTATGAAATTCTCTACATCTCCTTTTACCCGAAGCGGGACTTTCTTCTACGACATGGCACCGATGTGAGTTCATGAACTGGGGGACTCAACCGCTTTCTAGTGTCTTCAATTCGGTTCCTGCCCTATAGATCGAGTTCATTAGATGGACGTCTTACGTACCGTCTAGCCCTTGGTACTCCGCATCTTCACGGAGAATTCATTTTCGTGCAAGAAAAGGTAGAAACTCTATACATTGATGTGGGGCACTTTGGCTTGTGTCGCTCTACGATCTTGTTAACAAGAAAAGGTCCAACTTCCTAAGACTACGAAAGCGAACCTAGCCCCATTAATCCAAAACTTCCTTCGTTTGGTATCGAGAGCGTCAAGTAAGCTACTTAGAACTTGGAACTTGACGGGGATAGCCTTTTCTATAAGCGGTAGTTCATTCCCATCTGAAGGTCCACGTCTAGGAGAGTTACTCTTGCTTTTGTTTAATAGTGGAAGAGAGTTTTTTTACTATTTCAAGCATGGGGCTCGCCAACCGAATTCTTTGTGTAAAAGTAAGTTGCAAGTCGAGAAAGAGAGATACTTTAACAGCCTAAAAGGAGAAGTGATCAAATTAGCCCTCGTAAAGCCCCACGGAGCGGTAAGGAAGGCAGTTCACCAGGCGTACTACTTGACTTGCCAACCGGCTCTTTCTTTTCTTAGCGATACGAAATTTACAGTTTCTATAGAATAAGAAGAGAAGACCTCCTTTCGGGAGCTTCTGTCTACGGACCCTTCTCTCCCTTCAAATTGAAAGGATTTTCTTTCCACCCGGAAGCTGTGCCTGCGCTTAGATCTCTTCCGCTATTAGCTTCCATAGTTTGTAGTTCCGAGGAAGCCTGGTTTTCTGAGTAAGCATAGTTTTCCAAACAAGCCACGCTCTAGTTCTCTTGATATCTACGTATTTGATGAACCCAGCCCGAGCGCCCTTCGACTTGAAAGAGACCAACCTGCACCTGCCTTCAGGCAGCACGCACTAAAGGCGATCTGCTTCACCCGGCCTTGGCTCCTTCTCCACACTTCAGGTCATGAGCTCGACTCAGAAGGTTCACGTCTCGAGTAAGGTTCAATTACATTGAAGCCCATGCATAAGCCGAGATAAGAGCTAACAAGCAATGATAGAATATTTGTTACAAATTCGCGATCCAGTGCTTTCATCTCTAGTCTATAGCTATCATCTTAGTAGTAATATAATCTTTTTTCTTGGGCCTAACTAAGAAAAGAGAACAAGAGAAGAAGGGCAAAAGCAAATAAGACTTTAAGCCAGAATGCTTCATTCAAGTCTAGGACTTAGGCAAGACTGATAAATCGAGCAGTTAGGAAGCAGTTTAATCGCATTTCTCATCTCTCGCTTAGCTCAGATCTGGTGTCGTCGCTCACAGTCCAAGAAATTCCTTGGCTAAAAGGATTACGCTTAATGGGATAGACCGATCATCGCTTCTTTCCCCTAAAACCCCTTTCGAATGATTGATTCAGTGTGAGAATAGACTCTCTCTGGTAGAACAAAAAAGCCCTTACTTGTGCTTTCTTTAGCAGGGCTCTAGTTCTTTCTTTTGTTATTTCGATCCGTAGGTAAGAACCTATCCAGCTGATCACGATCTAGGCTACAAAGGCACTTCCGCTCAGAAGGTGGCCCAGCTCACTTCGCAGCAACGACATCCATCCAACGAGATGTGCTTCGGTAAATTCACCAGAGGTGATAATCGTCCGCAAACGTCTGCATGCACCCAGCTATATTTAAGATATGTGTATGGTTGAAGGGAGCGGACTGGGAGTCAACAAGGGAATATTGCACCCCCAATTCGATCTACCGCCGGTTGGATATCGTAGTCTTTCCACTCATCTAAGTCAGCACCATAACCCAATTTCTCTTATGGAAAAAAAAAAACGTTTCAGGTCAATAGTCAAGCTATGATGGGTGAAAAGGCGATGTGACTAAGAGAGTTCTAAATATCTGTGGCAAGGGAAGCATCTGATAAAGCATCTGAGCCGACACAAGCTCCCATATAATATAGGCTCGAAAGCCATAACATAGTCAGGAGTTGAAGGTCGGGAGCGTCGAAGCCTTCCGTTTCATCCATTTTTCCATGACCAACAGCATCGCCAGTAGCAGCTTTTCTTCGAAGTTAGGGTAAGGGTATCGACAGATCGCAGAAAGGGAATCGGGATCAGGTTTAATGGGATTCTCGGATCGGCTTCTTCTCGCAGAGGATGTTCCGGTCAGAGGATGAAACTCTGGTAGGGAAAGGCGGCAGAGATGGCTTTACGGGCCAGAGGAAATGGCATCAAGCCGAGCACAGATCTGGGCTTAAGGCAAGGAGTGAGAGAAAGCATTCAATGGAAGGATCGGAGTGGAAGCTTGACTAAAAGGTTTTGAAATCCGCGGTGAGGGAATAATTCAATCAGAAGGCTGTGAGCATCCCCTTCTTTCTCTCTGGGTTCGAGAGATAGAGGAACTAACTCGACAGAAGGAAGAGGAGATGACTTAGCTCAACCGGTAGGGAGATGAAGAGGAGGCTTGACCTCGCTTCGAAGGAAAGGGCTCAAAGAGCTCTGGGCAACCAAGAGGTTAGTAATACGCTAGACCGATTACCTTGTAGGGCAAAGACCGGAAAGATAGCTTCAAGATCTTTAACTGGGGATTGATTGATTCATATCATAGGATACAGCTCTTAGTCCTGCTAAAGGCCAACATTCTTCAAGCATTGACTTTGAAGCTTTCAATCAAGGCAAAAAAAAGGTCTGACGACCCGGAAGTGGAAATCAATGGGAAGAAGACTCGGGCGGTAAAGAGAGAAAATCACCGACCTCGAACTTTCTCTCTATCACCTTTCATAGGCTTGAGAGAGTCGTAGCCGGTAGGCACGAGCATGATTGCCTTTCCTGCATGTAGCCTCTTTTCATCGAGAAGCTAAGCCAACATAGATTCTTTTCGATTTTCTTTTGGTGGGTGAGTTCATCGTCGATCGCTACACGAAGCGATGGGACTGTCTTCCCTACGAAGTGAAAGACCAAACCAAAGGCCTTTCCTTTTCGCGCACTCTCACGTCCGAAAAAGACATTGATTGGAGTAGAGTGTATTCAATCCAATGAAAAAAAGAAAATCTCCACCTTTGCCTTCCTTACCTCAATGCAGGATATTCCTTAATTAACTTAATTCCGGGTAGGAGCTCTTCTCTTTGGAAATGGGCAATCATCTGCAGAGCGAATTCCGGAAGTGACTGCTTTCACCCCTGACAATAAAGGAAAGGATTTTCACTACCCTACTCCGCTCCTTACTCCAATCCTTTGCCCTTTCGGGCGGGGGTGAGAACAAGTAGGCAAGAAAGAAAGAGTCCCTTCCTCCATCTTCTGAAGGCTAAAGTCGGAAAGGTTGGTTCGAGGACCCCTTGGTCAAAGGAAGGGAAGGCCATGCTTCCAATGCGAGAACGCTTTTCTTTTTTTCGGTATGCCGCTCCGCGAGCAAGGAGTTCCATGCACGGGCGGAGCGAAAACAAAGCCGGGGGAATTCTTCGTTGGGGGAAATCAATCCTTTGATTGCGTATTGAATATAGATCTATGTCTTTCTTGTTCCACTAGCTAGGACCCAATTCTCACATGTCCGTTTCGTTATTACAACCTTCTTTTTTGATGTCAAAGAACAGAAGCTATGCGCAAATTCTCATTGGATCTCGGTTGTTCTTAACAGCGATGGCTATTCATTTAAGTCTTCGGGTAGCACCACTAGATCTTCAACAAGGTGGAAATTCACGTATTCTGTATGTACATGTTCCTGCGGCTCGGATGAGTATTCTTGTTTATATCGCTACGGCTATAAACACTTTCTTCTTCCTATTAACAAAACATCCCCTTTTTCTTCGCTCTTCCGGAACCGGTACAGAAATGGGTGCTTTTTTTACGTTGTTTACCTTAGTTACTGGAGGGTTTCGGGGAAGACCGATGTGGGGCACCTTTTGGGTGTGGGATGCTCGTTTAACCTCTGTATTCATCTCGTTCTTTATTTACCTGGGTGCACTGCGTTTTCAAAAGCTTCCTGTCGAACCGGCTTCTATTTCAATCTGTGCTGGACCGATCGATATACCAATAATCAAGTTTTCAGTCAACTGGTGGAATACATCGCATCAACCTGGGAGCATTAGCCGATCTGGTACATCAATACATCTTCCTATGCCCATTCCAATCTTGTCTAACTTTGCTAACTTCCCCCTCTTAACCCGTATCTTCTTTGTTCTGGAAACACGTCTTCCTATTCCATCTTTTCTCGAATCTCCTTTAACAGAAGAAATAGAAGAAAGAAAAGAGAAGGAATACAAAAACCTAGTTCACTCGCCGCTGAGATTGACGATTCTCTCTGTCTTGTATCCATGGCGCTTAATGGTTACCTAATTGGAATTGAGTGGGTAAGTACCTCTCAACAGTCTCTCAAGGCTTACCCGACTTTATTATCATTAAGCTATCAAACCTAGAGAATAGGGTAGCGAGAAGGTAACTAGAAATTCTTCTGATCGTTATCATTCCAAATCTCTTGCTCTTGGGCTATGCCCGGCTTTCCCTTACGGTCGAACATATTCTACCCTCTGTTAAACTAAACCATAAACGTCGGGAACTCCTATTTGTCCAATCCAAACGTCTTTCATTGGCTAACAAGGCAGAAATGAAGCGCTAGCCCTCGGACTTGAGATTGCTCAGGAACTTTTCTTTTTCACTACCCAAACGGGTCAGCCTCTCGGTTATTATGCGTCGTGGCCTTTCTTTCAGCTCTTTCAAGGTAGTTCCGGGAGGGAAGATGGGCAAAATGTGGTTGCAGAGGGTTCTGGGAGGAAGACTAAATCTCATTCCTGAAAGGGGGAATTTCTTCCCATACGATGACATCCACCCTAACTTCACCATAAGGTTCGACCGGCCCCTAGGACTAGTAGAGTTGACCGGAAATTCCCCTATGACGAGCAGGCCATAAGTCCGATCCTACATAGAAGGTTGAATAGAATCAGAATGAACAGGTGCCCTTCAGAACTACCTTGGAAAGCGTAGTCGTGAACCAATGCCCAAAAGTGGAACTTCCAAAACCGAGAACTCAGTCACTAGTTCCACAAGTACCCTTGACTTTCAGACTCAATTCCCTTTTATAAGATAAGGCCACGAACTCTGATTTCACTCCAAAGAGAGAGATGCTTCTTACTAATCTAATAAGTAGACTCAGATAATCAAGCATATGCTTAACACATGCGTGTTGGAGACTCTTCTTCTTGCTAGCCCGTGACAAAGCCAGATTTCATGGAGTTGCCCAGCTTCCACTGCTTCTGAAACCGATTCCCCAGATTCAACAGCGGATGCCAATCCTACTTCTACTCCTACTGCTAGAGCTAATGCAGAAAGGAATAGACGCAAGAGTAGACTGAACTCAAGTCTGTCTCCTAAACTATTAAGGAGTTTACTTTTCAACCCCGCTAGACGAGCTTGCATCTTTGCCATAACATGCCTGAAACGAGATCCTCGTAACATGAAGTGGAACGCCCAAGTAGAGACCCAAATCGTCGAGAAATTCCACAGGTGCCTCCTCCCTATGCTATGCCGCCTAGAAGCATGCTGGGAGAGAAAGAAGTACGCGTCTTCTGATCATTAAAAAGCATGCCAGAGCACGCACAAAACTAATCCACAGTCTCATCCTCCAATGAGCACTATCTGCTGCCAAGACTGCTACAAGTGGGAATCAAGCTATTGGGACAAAGACTTCTACTGCTATTCCTACTAGTGTAACTGCAAGAGCAAGCGCTTGCCTTATCACTGAAACTAGTGAAACTAAATGGGTGGCAGGTGTAAAAGGAACTGCTATGAAAGCTGGTACTTAGACTGGTGGAATTTTCGCAGGAGCTAGATGTACCCTGAAACTCCAACAACTGACTTGGCAAGATCAATTGCTGGCAGGGAATACGTACAGGAAATAAGAAAGCCGCTAGTGCAGCTGGAAATCTGAATTATTCGAATACAGAAAAAGTGGGGTAATCCGCTATGAAAAAATAACTTTGCTTTCTGGAAGATATTGCCCTATAACCAACCTGGTTTTCAGGAGATTATTATTAGTGGAAAATAGCCCTAGCTAGATTCACTCCAGCAGCTAGGCCCCTTGGTTTCAGCTCTCTTGTGAGTTCAAATTGGTGAAGTTGACCTTGCTTTCCCTTCTGACTATGCTGTTACCTAGTAGTGAAGAAATAGCTCAAAGCTTTATTCGTTCATCAATCAGTTCAGGAATTTTAGTAAAATAAAAAAAGAATTCCTCGTCACTACTCGGATTAAGCCTTTCGACTGAAAAGTTACCAATAGAATAGGCTTTAGAGTAGCTCTTTCCAAATAGGTCGAGTAGCCATTTATAGAAATAGAATGAATTAAAAGGAGCAAAATCGTTGGGATTCACACGCACAGCCTTATCCTATGAGTCTGCCTATGCTACGCGCCTGCCTTTGAGAGCCTTGGAGCTGGTTCCCTTCGTCGGCGTCATTGAACCTCGTTAGCATTTCGAAAAGAATGTTCGGCTCAAAACGAATGGTCAAAGGAATTGATGATTCGTGTTTAGTCTCCGATCTTCGCCTAGTCTTAGAACCTGCACTGTAGAGAGGGGAACAAGCACCTCTTTCTGCCGCTCTCCTCCCAGATGTAGGTCTTCCTGGAAGTGAGAACACTGCTGCCCAACTTATAACCCGGTCACTCCCCTAGACGCCACTGGTACTATTCATCTATACTATATATGGATGACTCCTGCTTTCTCCCCAATGGAATGATCTGGACCCTTGCGAAAGGACCTAAAAATTCGACGACCTTGACTGAAAAGCTCCCAATTAGGTCAGTAGCTGTTTAGAGCCGAAGGAGCTCTATTTGGGATTCTATAGCCTACGCACTTGCCTTTAGGGGATCGAAGTTGGATGAATCTCCAGTGGTTCCTTCCATCGGCGTCATCGAACCACGTGAGCAATCCAGAATAACTGGAAGCTCGAAACGACCGGTCAAAGGAATTTATCCGTTTAGTTCTGTTCTTCTCCTAGTTTTATAGCACACCCATGTAGAGGGATCTTTCCGACGCTAAGCGCGCTGCATCTCCTGTCCAAGTTAAGAATATCTTGTCCAAGCTTGCATCCTTCTTCTGCCATTGGGAATGGAACATCTCTCCACTTGTAAGTGGTAGAAATTAAGGACTCTGTTGCAGGTTTTGGTTGATTAAAGAATCCTCTCAGAAGCCCATGTTTATTGTCAAAAACGAGACCTTTACGGGTCTTATTCTGATGGCTTGGCTCCTTGTACCGGCGTGCCCTCCAAATGCGTTATATTGGGCTTTTGAGGAGACCAGATTTTTCAACAACGGGTCTTGGCGCCTTGGCTGCTGCTTAAACAGGACATCCTCTCAGAAGCCCGTGTATATTAGTCAAAGATGTGACTTTCACAGGTCCGCTTGCTCTTTGTTAGCTATGAACAAGGAGTGAATAATCGTAGTCATTGCTCCCCTTATCTAGTAAAGTAGGTTGCACCGGTATTTTTTAGTCCAGCATGACCCTGTAGCAGAACGTCCCATTTTGGGGTCGACAGGATCCATGAAGATTTTTTTATGACCGCTGCGCTGTAACCATCAAAAATGAAAAGAATTGCTACCAATTAAAATTTTTTGGTAGGGGGAAATTTCTTCAGTTCCGTGTAGTCAGGGCTGGCTTCGGATCCACAACTGGTGGAGAGTACCGGGTGAATCATTGAAAGGAGAGTCGCTTCTTCGTTTGACCCGGAGGAATGAACGGATCCGGTGGAAGGGCCTCACTTGGTTGGGCTTCGATAGTTGGAAATGGGAATGGGATCGCCCGAAAAGCCATTGGATTTTAAAAATTTTTTCATTCTTCTGCCTTTTCCACTGGTGGTGGATGGCAACTAAAGGACTTGAATCTAGCGTTTGAAGTTCCGGTTGAGCTTTCATTCCTTCGAATAAACGGTCTTGGAGGAATGGATGAGCTTTCATCGATGTATTTTACGTGAAACTTTATCTATTTCCCACATTCTCTTCATCCTGATCCAGCCTTCTTCGCTGTCGCTCGCTTCTTCGCTAACGCTCAACCTCGCATCCTTAGGCGATCTCCCTCGCTTCAAGAACTGTACCAACTGCAAGGCCTGAATGCCCGGCAAAAGGACAAACCAGAGAACGATTTCGCATCCGATTACTTTACGCCTGCCTGTATCCCTCATTCAATGCTTGACTGCTTGCCTTTCCTTTCTGAATTCTATCCTATCCTTCCTTCGCTCCCCGGTACCGCTTTCTTTCCTTCGATCGAATACCTGCTTTCGCTTCTTAGCCTATTTGTCTTCCTTGCCTTTCTAGAGCTCGAGTGACTTTCTAAGCCATCTAAGCTTTCACAAATCAGATGCTTATTTCTTCCTTTCCTTGGCCGATGCTTCCTTCTCTTCTCTCCCATTAGCGGTGCTGTAGAGCATCCAGTTCAAGCAGAATCATAGTCCCCGCTTCTTTTCCATTTCGTACTTTTTTTCTTTCTTTTTAGTACTTCATCATCGGGATCGCTCGATTGATGGAGAATCTGAATGTTCTAAAGCATATGACATATAGAAAGAAAAAAATAAGAGCCCTCATAGAAGCGCGTTAAAGAATCGAAGGAAAAAAAGAACAAGAGGAAGATGCTCGTACTAGCTCCAAGAGCTCAAGCAACTCTATCAGTAAGTAGACGGTGCCCTACATCTCCCTGTCCTACTTATCCCGCCTCTCTTTTTAGCAAGCAAGTAGGTCTGCGAAAGCAAGCGTAAGAGCGGATCTATTCTCAACGCAAGGGGAATTGCTTCCTTACTCTATATAGTAAGAAGTTTCACACCTTTCTTCGATGTAGTAGTTGCGTAGGAACTGGCGGCCATCGCCCGCTACTCTGATGAACTCAGATCGCTATGGTCGAAAAGAAGGCATTTTCTCCTACACATCACTAGATGTCAAGTCAATCTAGAATGTTCTAGCTTTCCTTAAAGCTATTGCCGTTCACGTTCACTAACGCAAGTTAGGGATGCTGCGAGCGGAACTGAAAGCATATATCCGGAATAGGAGTCAGCCGTGGAATCACCCACCGAAACAGAGAATCTGGTTCTTTCTCCTTACTCTAACAAGCAAGCAAGTAAACTACCTTCGCTTCTTGTTATATCGTTTGTGTCTTCCCCCGGAAGTCACTTCACTCTACAAATTACATACATATATAATGTAAGCTGGTCTGCAACTTTCTTTTCTTTTTAGCAACTCGCCAGACTCGAACTGGCACTGCTCTGATCAATCCTATTGGGCGAGACTGATCAATAAGCATTTTGTTCCTACAATATCTTACTCAGGACCAGGACCTAAACTAACCGAAAAAGGCAGCAGAAGAAGGCTTCTCTAAAAGGGGCTACAGCCATCAATAGAGAGCTCTCTTCTGTTTCCCTTTCCCTAGAACCCTATCCAGGCGGTGCGGTGGACCAAAGCTGAGCTTTGGCCCTCGTAGTACACTCAATAGCTGGATTGCTAAACAGGCGGGCGGAGAGGAGGGTGAAAGAGGAATGAATTCGCCTGGAAGAAAAAATGGAACTTTCAAGTTAAGCAAGCATAATTTCTAGTCAAGCATAAGAGTAGGGGTGGGCCCTGTAAATATGGATTTCTTTTTCTTTTTCCTAGAGAAGATGCTTTCACCATATATTGTTTAGTGCGTGTGTATTTAGTAGCTGGCCTAGTGGCTATCCTATTTCCTGCAGTCCTAAGCTAAGTCCCAGTACTTATGGTATGGGTTTATAATCTAGGGTACCTCCGTCCCTTGAGATATGAGTTTACCAGTCTTGGATTTCTTCGGTGTTGAAAAAGGCAGGAACGCGAGTCTGGGGGTATCGTATAGAAGAAGAAGGCTGCATAAAGGAGGGACTTTTTCCTCTTAACTAGAAATTTCATATTGCTTCCTCGATGTGGTACACATACAGAAAGTCTTGCAGAGACGAGCTGGTTATCAAAATTACGTAAAAAAAGAAGATTCGTCTTGCTGAGCGCGGTAAATGCTTTCGACGGAACCCCCCGTTGTTCTCCCTACGCTAGCGCGCAGCCGATAATGGGGCAGATATCTACGAAGTTAAAGAAACTAAAGTGAGAACATTTTCATAGTTCGTAGGTGCGCTCATTCCGAATTTCTTTGTACTGCCGCGATTCCCATGCTTTATCTTTATGTTGGTCAACAACCAACCACATATATATATAAAGTCTCCCTCTTTTTTGGGAGAGTCTTGGGTCCCGCCAGTTCACTTCCTTGAATTCTTAGCCTACCAATAGCGGGAGAAATGTCCAGTTCAACCGAAACTACTGCTGCATAAAGGGCAGGTCCAACGGCACCACACCTCCTTTTGATAAAAGAAAAGGAGCGTAGCCTTCCTAATAAGCTTTCAAGAGAACAACGTGTTCACAAACCGAAGCTCCTAGATCAAAAGCATAACCTGGGTCTACTGGTCTTACATCGCTCCTAGAATTGGATCCGATCCTAGCCTAGCTTCCAAAGAAGTCGTTACCCGAGAAGGTGTAGGTGCTGCTTGACGCAACTACCACTGGAAAGCGTCCAACAAGCAAGAGTTCCACGCCTGGGAAGGCTTATTCACCGACTAAGCGTTCTACTGACTCGACAGCAAAGCCAACTACTTACTCTACTTCTGATTCTATTGATTTATATGCTATATGCGGGAAGTCTGACTCCTTTTCACTGAGAACAACTTCTTGTTTCTTAGTTCAAGCTGAATCCAATACCTGTAGTGCCTCATTTGACTGAAAGCGGGAAGCACCGCATTCTTCTTATTATACGAATACAAGCTGCTTGCTTATTGGTTATTGTCACAATTTTTTCATAATTACTGTATCAATGAAAATATCGTATTGTAGTCACAGACAAGATAGTAGCTGTAACGTGAACTGCGCTGTGCTCATCAAAGTGTAGGCTGCACCGTGCTGAATGAGACAATCCCATTCCAACCAACATGGGAATTTTTCGATATTCTGTTGGTGTTCAGTGTACCCGGTACAAGATCTCAAATCATGCATTGGATTCTATTAAGGATACACCAGTTTTTCGAGAAAAGGTCCCATCCTTCAACGCCCATCTGGACTAGCCGCGCTGTAAAAAGCAGAGCCATAGCAGGATGAGGGAAACTCAAATTGAAAAGGAAGATGAAGTACAAAATCGCTTTAGTTCTGCGGATGTTTTGTAGTTTATTTGCGAGTTTTTTTGGACGTTTTATAGGATCAGAAGGAACGACCACAAGTGTCACTATCGTGCTTTTTTTGATGCTGATTTTCGTCTTTATCTTTCTTTTTCATCTTTATTGTACGAATAAGAAAACAAAGCCCGACTTGAGCATTTTATTTATGTATTCAATTTTGTATGTAGTTCTTTCTTTTTATTCTTCTCTTGTTTGCCTCCACTGCCTTTCTTACTTGGGTATATTTCTACCCTTCGTTGTTATTTGGGATGCTTTTGGTGGTAGGGAAATGGTGCCTTCAAATTCTGGTTCCGGCCCATCACACTCCTCCTCTTGGACGGAGGATTCGTTCGAGATTCGGGTCCTGCAGGAACCCTTTTCCGAAACGGAAATGGAAGGGACGTCGGCTCCTTCTTCGATCCCGGGGGGGGCAGGCGATGGAGCGGGGCCGTCCCACCGAGGATCTGATGTGATCCCTAATTCTAGCATTGAGTCGTCAATGCGGAATCGCATTGCGCGCCTCGAGCAAGACAATAGCCCCTATTTGCTGGATAAGGCAAGGGGAGCGTACTGGGCTCACATCAAGTCAGAGCTCGATCATACTTCCTCTCAGGGGGAGTATAACTTGCAAATTGAATTTGAAAACCGAGATCTCCGGATACGAGAGCTAAAACAGCTCTGTTCGTCCGGTTTTCAACAGGTGCTTCTCGACCACCCGACCTTGGCCGACCAGGCCCCATACCACCCGCCACAGGAGGTTTTGGATGACTACCTGGATGAGCGGCGGGAAGCACTCGATCAGCTGGCAGCGCAGCCGGTGGGACAAAGGCCAAGCGGGCAAGGGGTGCCAGTATCGGAAAGGGATCATCGGGAGATAGCGTTTTTGGACCAACTTTCTAGGAATCTCAAAAATCACGGTCCGGCCGCAATAAAATCCATTTTTGATGCCCGCCGAAAAGACTAGTGTTTTGAATGACTTTCTAGTCAGATCCTTCCTGCGTTTCGGATATGAAGTCTCATTCGAAGCTTTAGACAAAGGTGCTATTGAGATATTGGGCCCTTATGGTATCTCGTATACATTCCGACGATTGGCCGAGCGAATAAGTCAACAAGTTTTAAATCTTAATGCAGGCAAGGAAACATCGTTTTTCAATTATTACTTGTTGGGTCAGAGCGTAGACGAGC
>JAOSBL010136498.1:1410-15361 GCA_027568915.1 Erythroxylum roraimae | reverse complement strand
ATTCATACTGTATCCTTAGGGCTTTGTGTATATGTATTGTGGAAAGAAAGAAATCTCAGAAGATTTACCAATAACAATTCTTCTAAGGAGTCCATTATCACAGAAATCTTCAGGGAACTCAGAGATATAATCCTACTCAAAAACCTAAATCTGCCCTACAACTCAAACATCCTATCCTCTCTGAATATCCAACTTAGAGATATACTACAACATGGCTTATTATCTTAGTATAAACTTCCCCATTTGTTTAGTTCTTACTCCCTACACATGGTAATCTATGAAAGTAAGGAGCTATACAGAAAAATTAAGTAAGGCTCAACACTTACCTGGTCTGTCATCACTTCAACATGCCTTGATTCTGAAAGCTCCTCAATTGTCTCCTTCTTCCACAAGTCTCCCTCAAAGTCACCAAAGAAGCCATCCCCAATTAGGTAAAATCTGAAGACATGATGATTAGATGCAGAGGTGTTTTACCCCTCTTACAAAAATGTCACCACTTTTTTGGATCTTTTTCTATTGTCATTACGTCGTCGTTTTCTTCTTATAGTAATGTTGAAATGTTGTCATTTGGGTAGTTGTTTTAAGAGAGTTCACTTTTTAATTACTGTACCATTAAGCCTTCTTTATTATTAATGATTTTTTTAAAATTCTAAAAAAAACTCCCACACTTAAACTTTTATTTATCCTTAATTAAATCAATCTGAATTACTCTTAACTTGAATAAGTCCAATTTTGAGGAAATTCAACAAATAAAATAAAGCAATAAAAATTATCATCATCTACCTAACTATGTTATTTATTAACTATTTATATCTCTAAATACTTGTATTGTATTGTAATTTAGTTTAACCTACAACAACAATCCTTTAAATATCAGCTTAATCCAAAGAAATTAAATGAACATAAAATAACAAGGATTCCGTCTTAAGCATTTAATAATCATTACCAAAGACAAATTAAAGAACTTATATTTGGTGCTTTTATGGAGTATTAAATGCTTGTTTAAAAGATCATCCTAACCTTTTGACGTTAAGGTAAATAACTTATCATAAATATTATTGATTACTTACATATGTCACTATTTCAAATGACTACTAGCATTACTCTTGACTTCGACATTTTTACTTAGGTTAAATTCAACAAAGTGAAATTATTTACACTCACTTTATTTAGAAAATTTGATTGCAAATAAAATAGAATACTAAGCTACTTCGTAAGCTTTATTGTAACCCAATTTGTGTTAACTATAACCATTCATTAATGCTTATATTCATTGATTTAACCTAGTTAGTTCACCATGCAATTCAACTTCTAATGATTCCTCTCAGTTATCTTTCACTGTTTAATTTTGTATAATATTTACCTATGAAACTAATTGTAATTAGATCAATTATTCCTATGGAATAGGCTTAAAATTGAATTAGAGTAATCCCTTCCCAAACTTAAATTGCACATTATCCTTAATGTACTGATGATAAGAAAACTATAAGTTACAATAAAAGTGTAAAGTAGAAGAAGGGAAATTAAATGTAAAAGAAATCTTTTTAAAGCATGCTTATTGCCTATTATGAAAAATCAACATGATAGGCATCTAGAATCCATAAGTACCTTGCACAAATGCTAACAAAAGACATAATTCATGAAAACAAAATGTGTTATGATGAAGAGAAAAATACCAAAGTAAAAATTTATTTAATGAAAGATAACATAACACCTGAGAATATAAAAATTTAGTTCAGATTGTTCAAGGAATGTAAACATATCAGAATCTCAAGCATACAAAAAGAAAAATAAGAGTAAAATATCAAAAAGCTATAACATTATCATAATTATTATGGTGATGACTACAGTGATTACCTTAAAAACTCCTTATGTCAAAAAATACTCTAACAACCACTCCTCCAACTTACTAAATTGCTACTCATATACATCAAAATGCTCTTGTGGTTATTTTAATGTCCTACTTTATTTAATTTGTTGACTTTTTATTTTTGACATTATTTAGTTGAAAATTTCCCATACAATTTACAATGCATCTACTATCAGTGTTAGAACTATGGTTCTAGTCATCCTATAAGCATCATTTTCTTCATAGTCTTTCATCCATTCTAATCAACATATAAATGTCATCGACCTTCCTAATCAAACCCATAGACATCATCATCTTAAGGTAAACAATATACATGTACATCCTAATTATTGATGATAAAATATATGGATAGCACCCAAATTCTTAGCTAATAAGGTCAAGTATGACCCACTGAAGATAGCCCTTACGTCTTTTGGGCCATATCATCTAAGTATGTCACAAAATAGTAATGTTAGTCCCTAATGGAACCAAGGGGGTAAAGTGGGAGTCGATAGATTTAAAAGTTATAAAAGATAAAAATATGATATGAAATAATTAATTTCAATAATACACTTAAGTAATAATGTAACAATGGTAAGAAAGAGAAATGCAAATAGATTTATAATGGTTCAAAAAATAATCCCTGATTATGTTCAGTACCAAGTCTCTTCTTGGAATTATACTATAATTTTTCAAGGAAAAGAATAACCTTCGTATAATCTTTTCTTGGTAAAAAAGAAACCTTTTACAATCTTCTTTCACAATGAAGAGGAACCTCAATGTTACTTGAAGCACCCCTAAGTACAATTAAAAAAACCCCAAAAAAGGCTTACAACTAAAAGATATCCTAATTTATCATCTTGATAATTTCAATGATGCTTACTCATACAAATATGAGATAATGATGCTTAAATGTATAATATTTGCTAGCCATTGTAGCACATTGGTCGACTAGTATGTATTGAATATAAAATTCACTAGCCGTTGAGAAATTGGTTAACTACTAAGATACATTAGTTGAACAATATGTCACCTAGAGGGATATTGACACGTTGGTCGACACACCACTACAATGATCTACTAGTATATCAACAAACGATACTTTTATAAGTTTAACCGACATTGGTTAACTATAAGTCATAGTAGTTGATCAATGTACATTTAACGCATAAAATCTGCTAGTCATTGCACATTGGTTGATCACTTAACATATTGTTCAATAAATGTGTCCTTTTGAGGGATATTTGTTGACTGCATCATCATGTTGGTTGACCAATTTGTCAAAAAACTCAATTATTATAGCTTTAACTTATATTGGTTAACCACTAGCCTATATTGGTTGACCAATCATCTAAGAACATAATTTTAACAACTTTAAGTGCTCAAACCTAATTTGTTTAATGATTAAAATTTTTCCAAAATGTACTATAATGATATTTGAAAGATTAAGAGACTTTTCTTTAAAAAAAAGTTTTTATACCTCTTAATAGATGAAAGACTCATATAACAAAGTAAGATGGAATATTTATACATGGTGAGTTAAGATTATCAAGGTGACTAAACAAGATTTTAATTATTATTACAAATTTTTTAATGACTTTAATGTTCCTTAATCTTCTTTTGTTCTTGACTTGATCTTCACTTTGAAAGTTGCAAACTTAAACTTTTCTTACCATCTTCATAAATTATCTTCTTGAGTTATGGCTATATCTTGTTCTTATATTGCTTATCATTAAAATAATAAAATCATTAGTATTACTTATGTTTTGTTATCATCAAAATATCAATTGTAATTTCCCTTAGTTTAATAAGTTGCTTAAGTTACACGAGCATTGGTATATTATACACCATAGATAAAATAAATGTTAAATTTTCACCAACTTAATGTTCTCCATTCTCTTAGTGATGGAATAGGTAATAACTTTATACAGGTTACAAACTGCAGGAGATATTTTAACACAATTCTTATATTTAGTGGGATCATAGTTAGAGTTACCTCTAAAATAGATTTCCAAAATTCCTAGCAATAAAAGCAAGCTCTTTATAGGGAAAACTAGTTTCATAATTATTAAATAAAATCCTCTCAACCTATTCAAATGTATAAAACCTACATTTTAACCTAAACTCCTTGAATGATATTTTCCTTTTACCCATCGAAAGTTGATAGTTAATAGCACCATGTTTCATCTATCTAAAAAGTAATTAATATTTATAATGTTAATTCCTTAAAGGAATATTCTTCTACTTCAAAGAAAATCATCTAGCCTACATTTTTAATGTTTCTTTAAACTTTATCTGCTATCCTTATAGTATTCAAAACTTCCCAATCCATAATCCTTTTAATTGAAAATGTAAAAATTTCATGTATTCAGGCCTTTGTAGATCTTCCAGGTCAAAAAAACAATAGGACTTAGTGTTCATAGTTGATAGTGTTGTGATATATTTTGGGGTTTTCACTTGTTCCAGCCTTTCTCTTCTTATAGTTGACATTAAAAATCTTTTAGAACTCCATTCCTATATTAGATTATGCAAGTTTTGATAGAGATTGATAATGAAAATAGTGGTTATATAGATGGTTTTTTCTTGGATAATGATTTTAAGTAGTGGGTGTATATAAATTTAAGATAAAGTAGAGACAAATTGGGCAAAAAATAAAAATTTAGGTGAAAATGGCAGTTACTCATGTCAAGACCTATTTAAATTTCTTAAGACATAACCTAAGACATAGTCGTAGATCTTTCTATAACTTTTGGTAAAATTTCTTATATGGGCAAGGTTTAAATCACAGTTATATCTTAGACCATAGATCTTTTTGGAAAGGTTTGTGTTTGGACACAGTCTGGGATATGAGTGTGTCTCGAGCTATAGATTTCTTTATAACTTTTTCTTATAGGCAGGCTATAGATTTCTTTGTAACTCTTTCATCAAATGGATAATTGAACATGGTCTAAAACATTGGCATATCTTAGGTCGTGTTTATCTTATATATTCAATACATACATATTTTCAATGTAATTATTAGGCTTGTTTCTTTAACTTCTTATCTCATTTGCTCTTCCAATTATCTCCTTGAAGATGTGCTTATCTTCCTTTGCTTCATAACTATAAAATCAAAAATAAAAACCACAAATAATAACTATAAAGAAATAAAAGCCTATTGAACTTCTAAAATCAACTGAAATGGAGTGTTCTTCTATAACATCCCGTTATCATACTAAGGGTTAGAACCATAGATTTCAGTAATTGAGAAATAGCAATGAGAGATTAGAAAAATACATTTCATGCTCATGCATAACGTTAGCATACACACATGTGAATTCGATATTGCACACATTACAATGAATTGTTCATGCACTCATTTGACATTTTTCTAGTATAAATGACTGTTTTAAAGCAATTATAATGTGAATTATGGATTATGTGTCTTAAAAATTGAGTTGGAGTGTATAAGTAGTGAATTAGAATTTTTGGTGAAATATGAAAATTTTCTGAAATTTAAGGGTATTTTTGGGCTAAGAAAAATGCCAAGTGGTAAAATAATTGATAAATGACAATAGAAATAAGAGTCAAATGGCAGTGGAAATTTTTATAAATGACATTGGGATTTAATGACAAGTGTCATTGGAAATTAGGAGAAAATTTAGTTGAAAATTGGAGACAAATAGACTAGCTTATTAAAAGACCAAAATGGGACCATAGGAAAGTGACAAGTGTCACTACCACTCACCACTTACTATTCTTTTACCTAAATTAAAGACCATATTGTGGTCTTTCACTAGTCTTTTACGACACTTGCTTCTTTTCTTCATTTCATTCGTTTGCTCTCATCTTCTCATTCTTCTCTCCATCTACGAAACTCTTACCAGCCTCATCATGTTGATTTTTGTCCAACTCTTTCACTTTGTTTCTTCAAGATTTGTTGTCTTCTCTATCTTGTTACTAAAAGACCTAACCCTTCTACCTTGAATGATGATGATAATCGTGTATGTTGGAGAAGCTAGGATTAAATGTGATTTGAAGACATTGAAGCTAAACAAGTAAGTATAAGCATTACTCTTCTTGATTTGTTGAATGAAGTATGTATGATGATAGTTAACAGTTAAATGTTTATAAAATGGTGATACGTATATGTTGAAATGTGAATGAGAAAACCTGGGTATGTTCATCTCTTGCTTTTACACATATGATGATGATCAATAGTTCATAAGTCATTGTTGTGATGATTTGAGTTAGAAAGATCGTTAAAGATGATGTAAAAAGAGTGCAAAACAATTTGTTGGATAAATGGTGTTTCATGCCTTGTTTTTACTGTATATTTACGTGAATCTCGTTGGGTGTTATAGAGATGGATTTAAGTGAGTAGGAGTTAAGAAAAAGAGTCAGTGTAATGTGATGTTTTGAAATAGGAAGGATTAAGATGATAGTAGAGATGAAATGAAGAAGTACAGAAAATGAAGAAGTGCAGAAGCTAGGATGAATATGCGTGAATGATGTCTTGTTTTTAATGTCTATGTTTAATCATGGATTTTGATTTGTTGTGAATAAGTTGAGCTGAAATGGAAGTAGGAATGAAGAGGGAATAGTGAGGACATAAGTTAGAAATGGTAGGTTAAGCAAAAGAGAGGAATAAGAGAAGAAAAATCTGCAATTTGTGAATCTGGAGAAGAAACTAGGCAGTGAACGATCGTGCTTGTGCACGATCGTGACAAAAGGGAAAAAAAGAGGCAATGCATGATTGTGCAAAAGTACAATCATGACATTGGTGATGCATCTTACAGTGCACAATTGTGCACAAGCACAATCATGACATTACGCACTTGACTGGAATTGCACGATCGTGACAATGATGGCTTACCGAAAGGTGACAGTTTCAAACATCCTTCATTCTTTAGCTATAACTTCTTCTCCCGACCTCCGAATGACTTGAAATTTGAACCAACAAACTCCTCACACATTGTTCTTCCTCTCCATCAAAATTTATGGCCATCTGAATTCATTTGGAAAAGATTGATTGATGAGTTTAGGATGAAAATGATGAACTGTGCTGGAATTTCTATGGAATGATTTCACTAAACAGTCATCAGTATTTTGGCCATATCTTGATCTCTAGATATCCAAATGAGATTATTTTTTATTTAGATTAAACTAGAGGCATATGGATACAAATTTCATAAAGAAATAGAATTTTAATTCTATCTCTAAGAATTCCAAAATCTGGTTTGAAGTCGAGTACAGAGTACTATTTTAGTTTCAGAACAGTCCAAAGTTTTTTTGATCATGGTGTCATTAGAAACTAAAGACATAGAGGAACAATTGTTTAGAAGAAGGTGATGCCTAAATACTTCATTTTCCTTGTCTGAATGATTGTGCAAAATGAACCTGAAAAATCTGTTTTTATAAAAAGCTAGAATGATCAATTGAGTATGAACTTAGATTCAATTTGTTTTATTAAGGTGTAGACCTAAGTTCAAATTATACTTATGTGGGCGTTGGTATATGAGTGATCATGTGACGAGAAGAATGGAAATATACCCCAGATTGTCATTGAGTATGCATTGTACATAATCCATATATAGGTACATATGTTCATAAATGAGTACTTACATAATTATGCAAATTTGTAATATGTGTAAATGTATATTGCGTGATATAGAGGAGCATTTAGAGCGTCAACATCCAGATGTTGCCAGGACTATGAGGCAATAGCTTTCTGGAGCAACTTGTGAGTAACCTAGACGGTTTCACTTGAATAATTTTTTATTTTAAACTATGTATTGAAATATGTTGTGAAATTGATTATGTTGATTCGGGACATTGAATGTCTAAGGTGTTTGATGCATGAATGACATATTGGAAGTGTTCCTTGTATGTTAATTTGACAAAAAATGTGATTTCTCAACATTTTGTTGAATGTCAGGCTAAGGTCCGATGACAAATATGAATCATAAATGTAAATGTGATCGTGTAAGTGAAATCAAATGACTAAGTGAATATATGTGAATGTGATGCATTTCATTACATGAATGCATGATCAGATAATGAAAGTTGTGACCTAAGTAGCCACCGAAAATGAGCTTAAAGCTCAGAATGTGATTAAGAGCCACGGACTCGCTATGTATAATGAGCCCTGTATCCCTAACAGATAAGAGACAGTTAATAATGAGCCCGTACCCATAATAGGCACGAGACAGTTATAGGCACTCGGTCACAACAACGTAATAATCAGAAATGAGTCTCATAAGCATTGCATATACATTTAAAATGTATGTTTGAATGATTGAAATGTACCTTTGACTTGTATTTAAATGAGAATGTGAAAATTGTGAACAAAGTGCTATATAATGCTACATGATGATAAATAAAATGATGTGAATTATGTGGATATATGATGTGATGTGTTATATGATTTGAGTGAACCATCGAGGATGGTTACCTCATTGAGTCCGCAAAACTCAACAAAATTGCAACCTTATTTTTCAAGCTCAGCAGAGTTACCCTGCTAGTCAAACGAGAGTCTAGCCATTGCATTCAAGTATGAGATAAAGGTCGGGATCAGTTCGTTCTTGCATATGTATTTCATTGTTTTGTATCAAAATGTGTATTCCCAAATACTGTATAATGTGTATATGAATGATTTTGCAATGTACTGACATTATGACTAAAAATATTTTGTATCTCAAATGGGCCCAAGTGATTAGTGAAATTTTGATGAGTTGTATAATGATTGTAACTCTTGTGATTGAAAAGGTTTATAAATAAATCAAACCAAAATTGATTATTGATTTTTTGCATATACGTGTGATTTATGAAAAAAATTCGTAATGAGCTCAATTGTTGACTGTTCTAGCATGCCACCCTTATGGAGTATGTTCTCGAATACTATCGGTATGTTCGGGATATGCCCTATGAGATTGGGGTGCTACATCTTCAATGAGAATTATTCATATAAAAATTCAATGCTTTAAAGCATATAGTTTGGTTACCTCCTAACAAATGCATAGAGGTATTTTGGTTGGACAACCTTCTTTAATTTGATTAGGGGTTATCAATGATAAAGGTCTCCTTTTTATCCTTAAGTTTTCTTCCTGAATGTCTTTTGAACCTTTGGCCATTCACCATAAAGGTATCTTTCTCTATATGTGAGATCTTAACTACCCCTTGAAGAAATAATTTTGTGACTATAAATGGATTAAGCCATTGTGATTTCAAGTTTCTTAGGAACAATCTAAGGCAAGAATTTTAAAATAATACCTAATCAATTTTTTTGAATTCTTTAACTAAGATATTTTGGTCATGCAATTGTTTAGGTCACGAAATTCTTGCATTCTTATGTGCGAATAATTACAATTCTTCAAGTTCATTAAACTTTTGACATTTAAAGTTTTTTTTTTGCCTCAATATGCTTTATGTTCCAACTTGATATGTAAATGACATGCTTTACTAGAAGCTAACATATATAGTATCATCAAAATAGGTGTCTTATATGATATTCTATATGTCCACATAGTATCATCAAACTTCATTAGCCAATCTCTACTATAATACTCTATATGCTTTTCTATTTTTTTTTTAAAGTTACCTATTAGATAGTTTGACTTAGCTAATAGTTTGAGGATGATAAGTAGTTACAATTTTGTGTATGAAACCATATTTATGCAATGATATCTCAAACTACATAATGCAAAAATGTGTTTCCCTATCAGTAATAATTGATTTAGGTGTACCAAATTGACTGAATATCTTTTTAAGGAATTTGAGTACAACTCTACAATCGTTAGAAGGTAACGATTTTGCTTCTAACCATATAGAAAGATAATATTGCTACTAGAATGTACATATTTCTAAAGGAACTTGGGAATGGACTCATAAAGTCAATCCTCTATATATTAAATAATTCACAAACAAAAATATTTATAAGAGGAAGTTTATTTTTATGAGATATGTTACCTTCCCTTTAACATTCACGAAAATTTTTTTATATAATTGAGAGCATCCATAAATACATTTGGCGATAAAAGCCTTGTTGTAAAATCTTTGTTATTTTTATTGACTAAAAAATGAAACTCCAACTTCTTTCAAATGACAATGACATAATATTAATTCCATGTCCTCTTTTAGTATTGCTAAGAATATAGTCTAATTGGGACTTCTAAAAACTTGATTATGTGTTTTTTAACCATACTAAAGATAAGTAAGAAAATGTATCTATTGTTTTTATAATATAGATTAGTGAATATGAGTGTCAATCACATAAGGACTACAAGTATTAATTCTAACTATCTTTTTATTATCTATATAACAAAATGAATGATTAACAAAAATAAATTAACTAGTCTAAAATAACAAACTAAAGCAATGAACAAGCATAGAACAAACAAATGTTTGCAAAGCATGGACTTCGGCAGGAAATGGTTTTGGTAAAAGGAGTCGTCGGTGTACAGCTTTCCTCACATCAATGTTTGCAAGGCAGATGATCAGAAACCTAATACCTAGAGAATCATTTCCTATGGAAGCTTTACTGGAAATGGTATATACGATGAAGGCAACCTTGACAGTTATAAATTGAACATTCAATCTTCTTTGATCAAATCTGATTGTGGTTTGTTACTTGGTTTTGTATATGAGGGCTGAAATGTAGAGTTACTGAAATGTTTGTGACTGGTTTTAGGCTACTGGGGGGAAAGTTTACTTTTTTAAGGTTTCATGGTCGGAAATATGGGAGGAATGTTGGTGGTAGTACTTGTTTACCTTTGAGCTAGGTTTGTTACTATTTTGCACTACCTTATTTCTTTTGGTAGATACGAGATTTCCTTCAAGAAATCTCTAGTGGTGCACATAACATTTCATATTTATATAAAATTTACTGATTTACCAAAAAAATGATAATCAAGATCTAGATATAGAATCCTCTTAAAACCTTTATGTGCTTAAATTTATTTTCATTCAATAATTAACCTTAGTTTCTTGGATCGATATGAATTCCAAAGTTACATCCATATTACTGTTTAAGATGTACAACCCCATTCATTAAGTTAATTGATTGAAATCTATTTTTAATCAAAACTCCTAAGAATGCATTAACTCGTTTTATTAATTTCTATAATAAATTCGACTCTCCAAAGATTTATATTGTTATATCTCTAGGATTCTATATAGATCTTATAATTTTTTTAGAAGCTAAATAATAATTTATTCAATTAAAAAGATGGAAAGTACAGTGATTGTTGAGATACTACTCTTACAAATAGAGCATGTATAAAATCAGCTAAATACACAACTTTTAGAACCTAGCATCAAAATTTTCTATAACCTCAACTATTGTCTAACTCCGTTAAAAATGAAGAATATATAAGGAGCTAACATAGTCACCATTCTTAACTTAAGGTAGAACTCCACCCAATTATATCTCTTATAATCCTTTGATTTCCCAAAAATCTTCATTTTTTAGATTCTCTAGATAAAATGCACTAACATTGCAAAACCAACCTTGAACATTTTTCAATTTCCTTTAAAATTCCAACTCAGTCCATTTCCCCATAACAAGCAGTCCATCCAGCTGAGATCTTTATCTTAAAGATTAAATATGTAGAGGAATTTTCTCCGTAGTTATCTTGTTTGAGTACATCTAAATAAAAGATGATCTATTGTCTCATCTTCTGCAAAACATATTGGGTATGATAAGTTTGGAATCTGAAATTTTAGCTTATCTCTGGTATTTAGCTTTTTCCCAGCTACCAACCGGAGTATAAAGGAGTGCGTTTGGGAAATTCTAGATCCCCATATCAGTCTAGAGAGAGGGGAGTTGATGAGTGAACTAAGTAATAATTGTTTACAAGATTGAGTAGTAAAGTTATGTGACTTGTGTAGCTCCCATCTATTCTCGTCTTCCTATGTCTGATCCGGTGAGTAAGTTGTTCCTAATGAGTCTAATTCCTCTGGTCATATGAAATGGCCATTTCCAACTATTATTTTGAATAAGCATCTGCACCTTAGTGTCCTATGTAATGGAGCACCTTAAAGTTGAAAAGTAATGAGTGTAGCATAAAGGACCTAGATAATGACAATTATCATACCAAAATTTTGTATTCTTCCCATCTCTAATATGATGCTTAATGTAAGGATGCATGGATGACTTGGTAAGGAGGATTTGTTGGAAGGTGTAGGATTCTGATCATTTTTTAGAGATGGACCATATACTCCTTTGTTTGATATGAAATGTATATACCATTTTACCCAAAGACTCTCTTTGTCCCAACAAATTCACCATATCTTTTTAGCTAGCAAAATCTTGTTCATTCTAAAAGTTGAATTGATTCCTAATACACCATTTTCTTTAGGAAGACATATAACACTCCACTTGACTTTGGATATCTTTCTACCATTTGTTTCAATCCATGCCATATGAAATCTCTTACCCTTCTATCAATTTTCTTTACTAAACCTTTTAGGATTGCTAAATGTGATAGACAATAGAGATTTAGATTGTGGAAAATGGAAATGGTTAGTTACAACCTACCCCTATAAGATAGAAACCTGTTACTCTAGTTAGCAATTATTTTTAGAAAATTTTCAATTAGTGATCTACATTCAGCTTCTTTCAACTTCCTTGTGGAGATAAGAACTCCAAAGTAGGTAAGTAGTAATTAGTGTACGGTAAGTCCTATTCCTATAATCATCCTTCCTACATCTTCTGCACTTTTCTTAGAAAGATAAGCGGAGCTTTTTTGTGGGTTGAATTTTAGCCTTGATATCTTCTAAAATCTCTGCAAAGAGGTCAAGATTGCTCTAATTGAAGTAATATCTTTAGTATATAGCATAAGCAGATCTTCAACAAAAGAAAATTGAGAAATGTTAAGCTCTTTACATCTATAATGGAACTTGAAGTTTTTGGTCTCTGTAATACACAGTTGTGTCATTCTTTACAAAACTTCTATAGCAATAGCAATAGCAAATAGTTAAGGTGATAGTTGATCTCCTTGCTTTAATCCTTTAGCCACTTTGTATAATTGAGAAGGATCTCCATTCACTAGCACTGATAATTATACAGTTGATATACAAGAGTAAATGCAGTTGATGAACTTGCTAGGATACCCAAAAGCATGAAGTGAATTGATCATGAAGCTCCATTCCACAGTATCATATACTTTGGTGAAGTCAATTTTAATAGCACAATTTTTAACATGTACCTTAGAATTGTAGTCTTTGAAAAGTTCATGTGCTAACATTATGTTGTCACCCATACTTCTACCCAAGATATATGCACCTTGACTAGGATTGATTAACCCTTGCAAAGTATTCTTCAATTTGTTGGCAAGAATTTTGGAGATAATTTTATGCACCACATTGCAACAAGCTATTGATCTGTACTCATTCAATCTCTTAGGATTAGGGACTTTAGGAACCAAGACTAGATAAATCTAAATGATTTCAGTTAGTAATCTGCTACTACTGAAGAACTCCTGAACTGCTCTTACTACATAAGCTTGCAATATATGCCACTTTTCTTAAAAAATTCTGGCATTAAAGCCATCCGAACCTGAAGACTTGTGTGGATAAAATGAAAATAGGACTTTCTTGATCTCCTAGTTTGTGACCTCATTGAATAATGCAGAATGTTGATTATGATTTATGGAATCTAACATTCTATTAAGAAAACTGTTAGGTAGGTAAGAAGTATATGAGGACACTCTGTTTATTTCTTTGAAGTATATTTCTTTGAAGTATTTCCTAGCCATCTCCTTTAATTCATCTTGATCATCCTTCATTCTACCACTGTTATCCTCCATTGAAACTATTTTGTTTTTATTTTTCCCTCCTTAAATATCATTGAAAAAGTATCTGGTATTCCTGTCTCCTTACTAAATCTATTGAATTCTAGCTTTTTGCTATAGTTGATTTCCATATTTTTAAATGACCTACATGTATTTGTCCAAATCATCTTTCTACTTATACATAAAGGAGACATCTGTAGGATTAGTAGCCAAACTCCTTTGAGTTAAAGTAAGGTTCTCCATAGCCTGCGACTTGTTAAGCTTCAAAGGATCAGTACATTGCTTAAGCATTTTAATACATTCAACTTTGACATATTTCAACATTTTGAGA
>JAOSBL010136483.1:0-15366 GCA_027568915.1 Erythroxylum roraimae | reverse complement strand
GTTAATTTCATACTAAAGTTCACATTATGTGGTCATAGCTTTGGCTCTTCAAATCAAATGCTACTATTCCTTTTATTGTTTAATTATTTTCTTATCATATCTGATTTTTTCGTTCAAAGTAAAAGAGGGAATATATCTCTAACATTTTAGAACAAATGTGAATGATTTTAGTCTATTAGATTTACGAATAATTTGATATGCTAAATGAGTTAGGATATTCTTACCAATGTAAATCAAACCCTAAATCTACATTCACAAGAGCAAAATATACATGAACCCATTACAGAATGTTAAAGATAAACATGTTAAGCATTCCATCGAACACCTTCAAGGCAAAAACATTTCAACCCTATCTACACACAAATGGTATAAATCTTCCCATTATTTACATGTAAAACACTAACATAAGAACAATCAAAGCCAGATAAACAAACACATGCAATTAAATCAGTCCAAACAACATGAAAAAAAAATTCAACCCACGGCTTACCTTCGACAATGGCAGAGGAGAGACGACATACGGTTGTCGCCAGAGAAGATCTGCTGGAAGGGTTGCCAGAGACGCAGCAGGTGGTCACCGCATGGACGGCAACGGAGGAGGACGCCGAAGGAGAGGAGAAGACGATTCTGGAGTTACAGGCCGAAAGGAGGAAGACGCGCGGGCGAGGAGAAGAAAAGGAGGGAGGAGCTCAGTTTTAATGTAATTTTACCGACGACATTTTTAAACAATACCGACCGAAATTTTCCGTCTCCAAACAATTCCCTCCCGACAACTTCACCGATCGAAAATCAATTCCGTCTCTATTTCCATACCACTGCAATTCCGTCGGTATATTTCCGTTGCTATTAGACAATTTTCTTGTAGTGATTGGAGATCCATTGAAGAATGTTGGATAAATGATGATATAGATTAGGGGGAAAAAAGGTCAAAGAGGTCCTTAATTTTTTAATAGTGGTCCTTTATGTAAGGAGTGAGACTTATGCTACTTTTAAAGGATGAAATTAAACCTATTATGATGATTTAAGAGAAGAAGTAAGTTAAATAATCACAGTTTCAAAATTTTGATCCATAATGGACTTCAAGAATAATTAGCATCAAGTTTTACATTGTTTATGGAGTGCTGAAGAAATAATATGTAATTGGCATCAACATCATCTACGATTGATGTCAATCTTCTACAAATTTTTATGGTTAAAGTTACAAATCAAAACTGATGCTGGAGTTTAACTTATAACTTATGTCGAATTTGTCTTTAGTTTTACATGATTTTGTCTAAAATAGAACAAAAAATGGTCATAGTATAAGACAAGCACCAATCATGTACTATTTACATATTCGATTTTGCTATTTTGATAGGATTTTGTTATTTTGAGTGTTTATTTCCTTTTAGAACTATAGTTTTTAGGGTTTTTATGCTTATAAAGGCTTACTAATGTTTGTAATAGCCACTTTTTGATGAATTTACAATATTGATTAATCAAAACCATTAGAGTGATATTTCTTCCATCTTTTAAAGTGCTCTTACTCAAGGTTCTCTAAAAACTTTGGTCTTATCTAGCTTACTAGTGGCGCTCAAAACTATGATCTTATCACTCCTAACCCTTTCTTTTTTAGAAGTATGGTAACTCATATCCTTCTTTGAGTTTTTTATGTTTGTTTTCATAGATTAACTTGTGTTTTATGAAATGGTTATATGTCCTTTCATATTAATATCGAATCCCATTACTCCTATTAATGAGACTTTTATAAGAATTTGTTATATGAGCTTTGTTCTTTAATCAAGTTGGTTCTTAATATCATTATTTTCTTTTTAAATTTCAAGGTAATAAAAAAATTAGCAAAGTTTTGTTAAAAAAACCTTAGAATTTTTTTCCCTAAACCAAACACAAATGGGCTAATAGTTGTAACAATCATTAAAGAAAAGTTTAGTCCTATTACAGTAAGGAGAAGGAATCCTACTAGTAAAGGTATTCTATTTATCTAATTAAAAATTATTTTTATTACCATTATTTTATTCTTTTCAATTTTTTCTTCTTGTTATTAAGTCCTATTAGGTTTCTTTAAACTTAATTTTTTGTTTCAAGTTTTCTTGTCTACTAGATTTTATTTTGTTTCTTTGTTTTGTATTACCAACATTACTTTCAATCAAGAGCTTAGGTTGAAAGTTTAGTGGAATCTTTGAGTGAAACATATGAAGGAGTGCTTTTGCTACTAACTTCCTACAGGTACATCACGACTCAAACTCAAAGTAAAACAATATGCAAAGAAATAAGTAAGTGAGGAGGAAAGATTTAGTACAGATCATTTGTCATTACTAATTGTAAACAAAGCCAATTTGAGCAACTTATGTGGCAACTAGGTGAATTTAAGGAGATGATGGGTAAACATGATATAGTTAATAGGTGTAGTTAGTTTATACTATATTTTGATAGGTGTTTTAGTGTTTTTATAGGTATTTATTAGATGATTTTTACATGTATAGGCTTAGAATTGTGTCAATGTGAGTGTTTATTTATATTCTAAGTGTTTGCGTAGTTTAGAGCATGTTTTCAATCTTAATTATATGTTTTTTAAGGTCTTTGATGTGTTTTTAGTGCTGTAAATCAGATAAGTGAAGAACAAGGAAGTTGGACGTGCTTAAAGCTACATAGGCAGAGTCATGATCATGAAAGAAGAGAATCACCCAGAGTTACGATTGTGATAGAAGCAATTTTTTCAGAGTTACGATTATGACTCCCATGTCACAATTATGATTGAGGCTTCCCAGGCATGTCTTTTTTCATTTATTTTACAGTTTGGGGACATTTTTCAATCCAATCAAAGGGAAAAACCCTAGTTACATCCCCAAGACCCTAAGAGACTATTTAAGAACATTAAGAAGCCTTAAAAAGGTAGCCACCATTATTGAGAGCAAGTTTTACTATTTATAAGCCCTCAATATACTGTAAGTGCACGGGTTGTGAGTGTAATGTATGAGGTGTCGATCCTACAAGGAATTAGTAAACTAATCAAATCCTAAATTTATCTAAGGTCAAAGGGTAATTAAAATGAAATTGTAAAATTAACACAAGAAATCAAAATTGGGCACAACCAATGAACAATAAAAAATCACACAAGAGAGATTAATCGATTATGAGAAGGGGATTTATCCTATCATCAAATGCTAACATGATTACTTTTGAGTTAATTCAGTATCGGTCCTAGACTTTCGAAGGGTTGATTACTCTCTCTCAAATTATAATCATTAAACCCTAAATTATAAACCCTAATTGAATTATGGAAGTTGCAATCTCTCAATTAATAAAAGCTCACAATACTATTTAGATCTTAAGCCCTCTAATAGACTATCGGATCCTCACACGAGATTTATTTTCTTATAAATTACCGATTTGATTACATGCGTGATTATTAGATTATTTAACTCTCATTACTCAATCTAATCATTTTGCTATCGGCTCACTCTTTTGATTTGTTACCGAAGAATGTAAATATGACAAATAATCACAATACCCATTTAATTAAATTCAAAAGAAATCATATTAACATTGAATCAAGAACAAATCCCTAAAGAGTTTAGAGCATCATCAACAAACCCCAAATCCATCATTATCCAATCCATTTCATACATTCAAAGAAAGAATAAAAAAAAGAAGAAATGAAAAGTCACTTGGAAGGGGTCGGGATGGATTCGAAAGGCAGCAACACGACAACCCTCTTTCTTCTTCCTCTTCCTGTCTACTCTTCTCTCTCCTTGGATCTTTCTTTCTTTTTTTCCTGAGGCAAATGAAGGCTCCCTTTTAGGGTTATATTCTTTCCCTTTTATAGTATTTTTTTAATTAGGGCTAAATTTGGGGTTTTCTTGGGCTCCAAAAGTTCAAAATGTCCCCAAAAATGAAGTTCAGTATGTCGATGCGTGTTGTTTGTCAAGCAACAATCAAGGTGCCTTTTGTCAAGATCATGGCTTATTGGCCACGATTGTAGCCTTGGGTTTGGCTTCATTCTTTCTCCGAATTCAAGTTTATTTACCCCTGTATCTTACACACACACATTGAAAATCATTCAATCAACTAAAAATGTAACTGTCTCTAAGTAGATTTTTATGAAAATTCAAGCTATACACTAGATCGGTAGGGTTTATTTGACAAACACACTATTTTGTTAATTTTTATTGACATGAACCTAGCCTCTTGATGCGAAGGCACATATTTGTGATGCATGTTGATCTAGTTACCCAACTACACCATGTTTTTATTAAACGTCTTAGTTGGAATGTCATTATAATCTTTTGACGCGAAGGCAAACATTCCAAATGCCTATCCCTCGGTTACTCAGCTATATCACATTATCAACTGGCTACTAGCTTTATTCATAATCCGATTTGTTTCAAAAAAGGCCAGTAGAATAGTTATTTGTTAAGATTTCACACTTTTTTTACCTACCTTATTTCTTTAGCTGATCATTCTTATGGAAAGGTACTAACGACGCTCCTTATTCGATTGGCCAAAAATTATAACTGATTATGGAAAATTTCTAGGGTGAATAAACTAACATCATAACCTAATTAACATGCATATTTAACCAAAGTAACCTATGTCACTAATTTCACAAGCTAATAAATCTTAGCAACCTTAAAGACTATATTAAAAGCTAAATCAATTCTGTTAAGTTCTAGCCATTAACACATTCTATAACACCCCCTATATGGAACCTACAACCAGCCACATACATGGCAACCCAATTCCTGTATAAACAATCATGACATACATTTCTATTCATTTATAGGGACTGTCATTACACTTTTTTCTATTTAATGCTACACATATACATACTACAAAATTTCACATCATTTAACATTATCATTGAAAATAGTATTTCATCTTTATATTTACATGATAATCTAAAAAGAAAATATACAATTTCCTTAATGCCTTTACACATACAATCGTCTTAAACCAAAAGACATATCCAAAGGTACTTTTATCCTAGCTGTTGGCCTTGGTCCTTACAGATGATACCTGTGCTATACTCCTATTACTTGGACCTACACGGATTAACACCCGTGCTAAGCTTGAAAGCTTAGTGAGGAAACATTTAGTTTGGATGACAACTCACAGCAGACATCCGCCAAGCACACACATTCAGAAATATCACAACTCACGTACCATAAATTGACATTCATGAACTAAACATTGATATTCAACGCTCAAGTAAACAATGATGGCATACTTAACCAAAGTACATAATGTAAATATCCTTCAATATATTACCCATATACCAAAAATGCACATTTATAAGCCAAATATTGATATTCAACACTCATTGATACAAATTATTAATATAATTGCACATCATTACAATCAATACAAATTCTCATCAATACCAATTATTCATATTGTCATGTTGTATTTCTTATTTATGACTGTTAAGTTTCCTTTCTGCGTTAAGCTGCACATTTTCTGTGGGTGTGGATAACGGGTGCTGTGGATATTCGAAGATATCAAACTGTGGATACCCGAAGGTATTAAACTGTGGCTACCCAAAGGTATCAAACTACGAACACTGGTGGTCTCAAACTATTACAGCTGCATTATAACCCTATAGGCATGCTTATCTATCCATCATCAAGACAATGAAGCAGGCACTGTAACATTTTCTTTTAATCATTTATCATTTTCATGATTAATATATTGAAAAGTCATATGATATACATTTCAAGTCATAAAATCTGTATTCGTATTCATACATGCAAGTCATAATTTAGCACCGTTTGAAGTGTATAAAAATCACACTTATATAATCATACTATGCATATATGAGTAATAAATATGCATACAAATCATTTATGTACATATAAATTTTCTTTAGCATGCATTATGCTCAATACTAAGTTCCAATGTTCAGTCTCCCAATTCACATGTAGTAAGTCCTATTTCATTTATTTCTAGGTATTTGAAAATTTTCATACACATTCATAAAGGTTCGGATAAGATGCGGTAAAAATTGGAAATAAAAACAATGTCATGGTCGTGCAGATGCGTTCTCTATTCATACCACTACTTGTTCCTTAATATTTATATAGAAAAAATCAGAACTAGGTTTCTAGGTCTTCTAGACATTTTTCCCTCTATGTCTCTCATTTCTATAGCACTAACAATGAGGTCATTTGGACTCCTAACTCATAAGATATATACCAAATATCACAAGCTGCTCCAATATAGGGGCAACATCAAGTCACCATTTTTGATCTCAATTTCCAAAGTCATAAAGCTATAATTAAGTCAGAGTCCCTTCTAGAGATGTTTATCTCTATGTCTTAAGTTTCATATGCAATTGAAATCACACAATTTAGAGGTCTTTAGGTTGAGTTATGACTCAAATAATGTGACTGACTCAAACAAACCCTAGATAGAATTCCACTATACGATACTCTCTTGTCATATTTAACCAATTATATGCAAGGTGACACCAAAATAACATAAAAGAAACATCCCAAAAACCATTCCATATCCAAATGAATATTTATCTCCATTGAAACATACACAAATAAAGAAATCAACTAAATGAAGTCCTAAACCTTAAAATTGGAAAAAGTAATTCCCCTAATGCTTTACCTTCCCTTCCTCTTTGGCTTTGCTTGAATCACCAAATGAAAAATGATGGGATGAAGAGGGTGAAATGGATAGGAGAAAAATCTAAAGTTGAGCCCTCAAAGTGTCGTCTATCTCCCCTCTCTATATGCCTTTTCATGAATTTTCTGGTCTTAGACATATGTTTCAATCCCATTGGATATGTCGTAATCCTATTGGACCATGTGTTACAATCTCATTGAACCATATGTTACAATTCTATTGGTCCATGTGTTAAAATTATATTGGACCATGTGTTACAATTCTATTGGACACACATGCTTTAATCTTCTTGGTCACATATGCTTTAATCCAATTAGTCTATAAGTTGACTTTAGGAAAATTGCACATTAGTCCTTCTTCTTCCTTTAATTCCCAAATTTGCCTATGATCTTATCAATTAATTTCATTCCCCTATGTCTTAATTTTCTAATGGAATAAATTTCATGAAATTTGGTTAATTATATCGAGAGTTATACCCCAAAAACTGCAGGTTGTTTGAAAATAAGGACAACATCCAAAACTTAACTTCAAACCAGAATTCAAAATAGTTTAATCTCCAATTGGAATGATCCAATTTAGAGGTCTACAGGCTAAGATATGGCCAAATTATAAAAGTCTGCTTAGTGGAACCTATCCATTCAGTGAGGTATACATCCTAAATTAACTAACTTCGGTCTTATCATGCAAAAGCAACACAAAAATACATCCAATTTAACCAAAAACATCTCGTTTGCTTATCAAACACTTCTTTTATCAATTTCCTTACATCACATTCATAAATCCAAACAAACATATAAAAAATTTCCATAAATATTTCACATATAAGTATGTATGTCCATGCCGAAGTGAACAAATTATCTATTTACCCTTGTCTTTTACATTAAGTACCATTATATCTCTTACTATACTTAGATGTGCTTAATTCGGTATGTCCACTTCTTAATACACCCTAGACATACTGTAATACTTTTAGGCTATATGTTGGGATGCTACACATTCACACGAATCACATTATGCAACCTAAACAAACTAGCATATGGCATGCAAAATTCACACTTGAAATAAAACAAACAATGCACACAACCCATTCACAATTAACATAAAAATAACAACACACACACCTCCTTACATTTGAACAATACATTGTCCTCAATGTGAGGAGAACACGTAAGAACAATCAACACATAAGGTGGGAGTAAAACAAAATGATAGGAAAGAAATAAAAATAAAATAAAATAAAAGGACAAAGGTTAGACATAAGAAACCATCATAGTGATTGAGGTGGTGATGATGTCAGTGAAACCAAATGTGCTTGACGCCTGAGATTGTTGCCCTATCTTATAATTGCTTAAAAGAGAGTAAGAGAATTAGTAATCCAACCTATTCCAAATTATTAAAACTTATTTATAGAAATAAAAACAAATCTAACTTCATAATAATTTAAATCTAACAACTAAACATGCTAAGTTATGGTGGAGCAAATAAGGGGAGATCAAGAAGAATGTTCAGAATTATATTTTTCAAGATTAAGCTCCAAACTGAGTTTTTCTTTCTTTCCTTTTGTTATTTTCATTGAACTTAATGTGTAACTTGAATTCTCAGATGTTTATTATATTCAAGAGTTTCTAATTTCCAGATTATGGTTTATTCCAAAGTTGTTTGGTGACTTTGATTTTTATTGATTCAATACAAAATTCTGGTGTTGTGATAATTGTGCATTTCATACTTTGACAATAAATCGAGAGAGTGAGTCAAAAGTAATTTGATTAAATTATGCAATAAGAGTTGGTAGTTTAATAAGTCATGTAATTATCAAATCAATTATCGTTCGAAGAGAGATCTTGTATGAGAACTTGATTATTCAATATATAGCTTCAAATCTAAATGGAAATATTAGGAAAGTTCTGTGAATCGAGAGGTTGCAAAATTTGGAATTTTCATATTATCAATTAGGGTTAATTGGTTAGGTCTTGAGAGAGAGTAATCAATCCCCTAGGAAATCTAGGATCGACACATAATTGGATCAATTAGAGTCGAGGGGAAAAGATAATGAAAGAATAAATCCTAAGCATTCATCCTTGATCAACCTTAATTCAATTTGGCAACTTAATTTTTATTTGTCTACTTGCTTTATTTTATTTAAGTGTTTTAATTTTTTTTCATTATTTCACTCAAATCATATCCTAATGCCTTAGATTAAGTTAGGTTTAATTAGTTTTATCTATTTCCTCGACTGTTTGATACTAAAAGATATGATCCATATACTTGCATGTGGTGAGAGTTTTATTAGATATAAAATTTGCTTAATAAGTTTATGGTGCCGTTGGTAGTGAATTAGTTTGGTACTCTTTGAATTCCATTATTTAAAAGAATTTTGTACTTTTCTTATGTCCTTGCTACTGCATGAATACAAGAATTAGACGGAGTTCAAGCAAAACAAAGAACACTCCTGCACTTGATATTACAAGATAAGAAAGGGAAATCTAAAGAGCCAGACTCCAAGAGGATCTCTAATGAGGAAGACAGTTGAGGGAGTTGAAGATTTGCTAAAGGAGACGACGAACAATAACTATCTTTGGACAACAAATAGAAGTAGACAATACAAGACCTTCATGATTAGAAGTAAGTCATTGTTGTCGATTCGAGGACAGAAACGTAGGCTAAGATTGACAACTTAATTAAACAACATAACAGCCTGAAAGCCTCTTCTTTTGCTCCAATTAAAGCAATTTAACATAGATGCGAATTATATGGAGAAGATAACCATGATATCACTGATTGCTTCTTGATGCAAAACAAGAATATAGAGCAACTCAACTATATAGGAACACAATTTGGTAAAGGAGGAGGAAACAACCCCTACTCTAACACTTACAATCCTCGGTAGAGGAACTATATGAATTTTTCTTGATTTAATAATGCGAATAACCAAATGAGGAATCAAGGTCCACCTGGATTTCAACAAGAGAAGTATAATTCCAATGACTCAAAATTAGATAAGATTATAAATAGACTCATAAGTATAGAAGGGTAGTTTAAACGGGTAACTAACACCTCTTCCATTCATAATCTGGAGATTCAGATGGGCTAACTGGATAATGTGTTGTCTACAAAAAGTGTGGGGATTCTCTTGAGCAATACTAAAGCAAACAAAAGGGATCAACTTAAGGAAATCACACTTAGAAGTGGGAAAGAACTTGAGCAACCAGTAGAGAAACAAATTGCAATCCACCCGGTAGAGAATCAAGAAACGAAGAAAAAAGACGAAGGGATGAGTGAGTACCCTTCTTACATTACCCCTCTGCCATATTCACCTAAGATTCCATACCCTCAATGTCTACAAAAGAACAAACTAGATGGACAATTTGCAAAGTTCACAGAGAAGTTAAAGACTTTGCAAATTAATCTATCTTTCATAGAGACATTAGAACATATGCCCAAGTACGCCAAATTCCTGAAGGACATATTATCAAAGAAGTAGACTTAGAAAGATAATCAAACGGTAGCATTAACTGGAAGATGTAGCTCCATAATCACTAATCATATGCCTTCCAAGTTGAAGGATCCAGGGAGTTTCACAACACCTTATGTGGTTCGTGAGTTAGAATTCACAAAGTGATTATATGACTTGTTTGTTGATATTTATAAAATTGGGGCTTGGTGAGGTAAAGCCAACTTCAATGTTAATTTAGTTGGCAGATCAATCAATTCAGAGACCGTTTGGAGTGGTCGAAGATGTCTTAATGCAAGTGGACAAGTTCATTATTTTGGTGGACTTTATTGCCCTAGATTTCGAAGAGTATAGGAACTTTCCACTAATTCTTGAAATACCTTTTATAAACATAGGGAGAGAATTAATAGATGTTTATGAAGGCAAATTAAAACATCAGATTAGTGAGAATCAAGTGAAGGCCAACATGAAAAAAGCCTTGAAAATTTTTAAAGAAAGTAGCTCTTGCATGAAGAAAGATATTATGGAAGAATGCATTCTAGAGTAAGAAGGGAGCTCCTTTAAAGAAATTAAATATGAGAAATTGAAATGGACAATGAAGCTGAGAAAGCGAATGAAGCGGAGATGGAGGAGTCAGTTGCTTAAATACATCAGGATATATTAGTAAGGATAGAAGCATCCGTTCCACCCTGTATTGAGAAGCCACTTGCTCTAGAGCTTAAGCCTTTACCTATAGACCTTAGATATACCTTTCTAGGTGAAGGCCAAACTCTACATCATCATTTCCAATCAGCTAGATGGGGAATAAGAGAGTAGGGTGGTAGTGATCATAAAGAAGTGGATGAAGGCCATAGTATGGTAGATATCTAACATTTAAGGTATAAGCCCAAACGTTGTTATGTATATGATAAACCTCAAAGAAGGAGGCAGAGCAGTGAGGGCATGTCAACAAAAGTTAAACCCTTATATAAAGAAAGTAGTTAAAAAGGAAGCAGTTAAGTTTGTATATGCAAGTATCGAATACTCGATATTAGATAACGAATAGGTTAGCCTGGTACAGTGCATACCGAAGAAGGTTGGAATGATCATAATAGAAAGTGAAAATGGAGAGTTGATTTCCACAAGAATCATCACAGGATGGAGAGTTTGCATTGATTATTACAAACTCAATAAAATGAATAAAAAGGATTATTTTCCTCTCCTATTCGTAGATCAAATGATAGAAAGAATGGCTGGTCACTTATTCCACTGCTTCCTAGATGGCTACTCAGGATGCAATTAGATTTTTATCTATCTGGAGTACAAAAAAAGACTACATTTATATGTCCTTATGGAACATTTGCATATAGATAGATGCCTTTCAAGTTATGCAATGCTCCAACTACATTTCAAAGGTACATGATGTCTATCTTTGCAAAAATGATTGAGGACATTATAGAAGTATTCATGGTTGATTCTTTAGTCTTTAAAGATTTTTTTTAGCAATGCCTAACTAATTTGGATAGAGTACTCCAAATATGTAAAGAATCACATCTAGTTTTGAACAGGAAGAAGTGCCACTTCATACTGCACGAGGGCATAGTTTTAGGACATAAAATATCGTGCCAAGGGATCAAAGTGGACAAAGCAAAGACGGAGATCATAGAGAAGCTTCCACCACCCATTAATGTTAAAGGCGTGCTAGCATTCCTTAGTCATGCAAGGTTTTTTTATGACTTTATTATGGACTTCTCACAAATTGCTAGAACTCTTGCAAACTTATTAATAAAGCAAGTTCCTTTTCATTTCAATGAGAATTGTTTATGTTTAATCGATTAAAGGAGGCTCTAGTATTAGTACCAATCTTAACATCATAGGATTGGTCCTTGCCATTCAATGTCATGTGTGATGCTAGTGAACAAGCTGTAGGTTATATGTTAGGCCAAAGGTAGGATATGAAGCTACATATGGTATATTAGGTAAGCAAGACATTAGATAGGCCCCAACTCAATTACAACACCACTAGGAAGGAGTTCTTAGTGGTAGTGTATACATGTGACAAGTTTCGGTCATACCTTTTAGGCTCTAAGGTTATCATTTTTATAGATTAGGCTGCACTTAAGTATCTTTTCTCCCAAAAGGATGCAAAACCAAGGCTTATTTGATGAGTACTATTATTATAAGAATTTGACATCAAGATACGATAAAATAAGGGAGAAAAGAATGTGGTAGTTGACCATTTATCACGTTTGGAAGGAGGGAAAATTGAGTAGAGCAATGATGTTAATGAGAGATTCCCCGATGAAAGCCTAATGTTACCTAACCGCGTTATGGCACCATGGTTCGTAGATATAGAAAATTTTATTGCAAGTGATAGGCTTCCTTCGAAGTTATTGTATTAGTAGAGTAAACGATTCTTGTTTGAGTATACCCATTATTTATGGGATGACCCAACCCTGTATGGAACGTATACTGATGGACTAATAAGGAAATATGTTTCATCTCAGATATACTGACATATTGTTATGAAGTTATGTATGATGGGCATTACAGAGCAAACAAGATGGTGACAAGAGTACTCAAATGTGGATTTTATAGGTCACATCTATTTAAGGATGGTCAAGAGTTCATGGCATAATTTGATAGATGTTAAAGAGTGGGAAACATCTTAAATAGAGATGAGATGCCCCTATCTAACATTTTGGAATTTGAAGTTTTTGATGTGTGGGGACTTGAATTTATAAGGCCTTTTCTATCCTCCATAGGTAACGTGTACATTTTAGTAGGAGTGGACTCTGTGTCATAATGGGCTGAAGCTATGGCAACTCCAACGAATGATGGCATAATTATACAAAAATTCATTAAAAGACTATTTAACTGATTGAGAGTGCCAAGAACAATAATAAGTGATAAGAGAGCACATTTTTTAATAAATCTTTTAATGCTCTTCTCAAAAGATATAGATTTCACCATCGTGTTGCCACTTCATGCCACCCACAAACAAGCAGACAAGTGGAAGTCATGAACTGTGAACTTAAACTAATATGGAGAAGATGGTAAATGGTTCAAGGAAGGATTGGGCATTAAAGCTGGATGATGCGTTATGGGCTTATCGAACTACCTTCAAAACTCAATTGGGACATCTCCCTTTAGCTATCTATCAAATGACAGAAATGCAAGAAAAAATTGATAGCTTGACTCGACAGATTAACAATATGGAAGCCAGTGAACAAAGACTCTTACAATTGAATGAACTTGATGAACTTCGCCTTAATGCATATGAGAATGCTAAGTTATACAAGGAAAAGGGGAAGAAGTGGCATGATTCTTATATTAAAAAGAAAGAATTCAAAGTGGGAGATATGATTTTATTATATAACTCGAGGTTGAAGTTATTTCCAGGAAAGCTTAAATCAAGATGGAGTGGGCCTTTCAAAGTAACCCATGTATTTACACATAAAGCTGTTGAATTAGAAAATCCAGACAAGGAAACCTTCAAAGTGAACAGGCATAAATGCAAACCATATCTCAAAGGAGTATTCTCATACAAAAGGGAAGTGATCTCTTTACTTTTCAATGATTGAAAACATTTCAGATGATGAATGGTCGAGCTAACGACCATAACTTAGCAAATTTTGGTAGTTGGGTTTGTTTTCAATTATAGTATTAGTGTTTTGATTTCAATATTTTTAGAGTGGTTTAGATGGCTTTTTTTTTTTTTTGAAGTTAATATAAGTTAGGGAAGCAAGCTCAGAGATTACATGATGAAGAAAAGAAAAATTAAGATAAGGGTGACAAAATTCACCATGTCAGGATCAAGATTCCCATGTCACAATCATGTGACTTAAATGTCACTATTGTGACATGAGGCAGAACAAATAAGAAACGTGATTCTTCTTCCAAAAATGTGGTATGATTTACAAGCTTACAATTTATAGCTTTCAAATACCACAAGTGTATGGGTTGTGATTTGTAGTAAGTGAAGGGTCGATCCCACGAGGAGGGTGAACTAATATAATCCTATGTTATCTAAAGCTCAAATTTTTTTAATAAAGTGAAAATAAAGATGCATCAGAAAGTAAATACAAGAATTTGATTTGAAGAAATTAATTCGAAAATTTAACACGAAAAGAAATTAAAGTTGAGTAACACAAAAAGTCACAATGGAAATCAATCAAGAGAAATTACCAAGTTATGAGAAAGGGGATTTTCCTTATCATTAATGCTAACCTAGCCATTTATGTGTTAATGGGGTGTCAGTTCTAGACTATCGTAGAGTTGATTACTCTCCCTTGAGTTATAACCATTAAACTCTAAATCATAGACCCTAATTGAATTATAGAAATTGCAATCTCTCAATTAACAAAAGACCCACAACCCTAATTAGATCATAAACCCTCTACTAAACTACCAGGTGTCACACGAGATCTCTCTCCATACAATAACCGATATGATTAACCACGTGGTCTATTGGATCGCCTAACTCTCATTAACCCAGTTCAATCATTTTTATCCAGTTCACCTTTTTGGTTTATTACCAAAATATGCAAGTAACACAATTAATCACAACACCCACTCAATAAAACAAAAAAGCGACTATATTAACATTAAATACGGGTAAAATACCGAAGGAAGAGTTAGAACATCATCAACAATATGATATCCATCATCATACAATCCATTTCAATCTTATTCATTGAATAAACAAAAATGAAAATGGAAAGGGGAAGAACTTGGATCGGATAATCCGGAAGGTAGCAGTGTCGGGAGACCCACTTATTTGGGAAGTTAGTAGTGTCAGAAAACCTGCTTCTCCTCTTCTTCCTCTTCTCTCTCCTTTAGAGTTTTCCAAAAGTGGCAAAAGTAAAGCTCTTTTTTAGGGTTATGTCTCTTTCCTTTATATAGGTTTTCCAATTAGGGTAACCCTATGGTCTTTTTAGAGTATGTAAGGTTCGAAAAGTCCCTTAAAACCTTAAAACCAGAAGTATCCTCTCGTCTGTCCATGTGCAGGCCAAGATAGTGGCTAGGATTTTGGCCTTCTTTCACAATCGTGGAAGATTATGCCATGATCGTGGCTCCTTGCACTTGCTTCAGTCACGATCGTGGCCCTAGGTTAGAATGTCACTATACCCTTTTGACGCGGAGGCCAACATTTGTGACGAATGTTGATCTGGTTACTTAGCTACTTCAGATTCACAAATGGAAACTAATTCTATTCATAGCCCGAAGGCTAGCAGAATAGTTATTTAATTAAAATTTATGCATTTTTAACACATTTTTAAAACATTACCTACCTTATTGTTTTT